>PVJH01005372.1:0-113181 GCA_004026705.1 Nesogale talazaci | reverse complement strand
GGGGGGGGGGGAGGAGAGCCCAGGCTAAAATTTAAAAAAGACACCAACCATAGAAGGTTCTCTGAAAGAACACCGACTGAAACAGAAGCCTTCTTTCTGCGGGTCTTATTCCTAACCATGTTGTTCAAGCATGAGCTCATGAAAGGCAAATAACTGGATTTTCTCAGACCGATTTTCCATGGGTCTTAATAGATGGCAATAGAACATGCCTATGTAGACAATGAGAACTACCATTTTATTCAACAATGAAGAAGTCCAATGAAACTTGTTGTTTTTTTAAAAAAAAAAATCTCTTAATTGCCTATCTGGATAAATCACATTTTTTGCCCTCATGTTGTCTGGCCACAAGCCAAGTTCTTAACAGCTACTTCAATACCATTAATTCTCATAGCACATATTGCAAAGCACTGTATTGTAGGCCCTTGGAAATTCAGGAGGACCCAAGGTCAGCAAAAGGTTCTCTGGCCCTTTGGAGATGGCGGGAAAAATCTGCTCAAGACGACGGCATTCCAGAGTCCACCTAGAGGCTCCCACAAAGCGTCTCAAAGAATGGATTCTCGTCAATGTTTTTGGAGGTTTTCGGTTGTGTCAAGGCTAGGGATGTGTGACCACTACGCTGCATCCACAGAAAACCCACCCCACCCACAAGTCTTCGTCAGCCTTGCCCTCTTTTCAATAGGTATTGGGCGGGAGGTGGAAGAGGTTGGGTTGTTTTTTAACTTGGTGAATTCAAACAACTTCCACTGGAAAAAAACAGCATTGCCCTTCACAGCTACATCAGCCACTCTAGCTCCAGGGTAATAGGGTGGGCCGTGTCCCTACAGCCGGGACCTAGTGGCTTCTCTCCGGCTGGAACCCCTTCTCTTGGCAGTCTAGGAGCAAGGCTGCCTTCTTGGCCCACACCTTGGCAGCCTCCTACTCCTTCTCCCACCCTGGAGGCACATCTTTGACCCCTCATTTTCATTATCGAAATCCTGACATTTCTTCCTAACAGGGAAAGGGACCTCAAAAAGAGTGATTCTGATGACTGCCATGAAGCTAATCAGATGCTAGAGGAGGGAATAAAGGGGGGGGGGGGGAAGCTGGAGAGAGTGCAAGAGTCACAGGCTGAAATGCCAACCGAGGAATCAGGGTCCCAAGCACGATTGAAAAGTTTGTTTTGACTTGAACTCACCGATTTCTGGTCAGCACGGGGACCTACCTGAAGTCTTAACCATGTGCCCAAGGACCCTCACTTTCAGACATTTTTTTGGTGTTTTAGTTCTAAATAATGAAAAAGAACCCCAGGTCATGGTCTCTGCCTTGGTTCTTCCCTGATGGGCTATGCTGTCCTAGGAAAACAAGAAAAAAAGGTGGCTTTCCAGGCAGTGCAAACTCACTACTGTCCCAGTCAGAGAAAAGAAGAATGTTGAAAAGTGCCAGGTCTCGAAAATGTTTATTTGGGACAGGGAAAACAGTAACTATCGGCCGGAAGGTTGTTGAGAGCGAATGAGAACAACAAGAGGGAGGCACTACAACAGAAGATAATGTCCTCAGAACAATAGCATCCAGGCTTCAAATAGCAGCGCGCTGCCTTCTAATTTCAATTTGATGTGAGAATTCCTTCTTTGCCAAGGCCAAATCCCGAATGCAACATGCAATAAAGATGCCTGCCTGAAACATGGTGATAGTATTTAATCCTCTGGCAACGCATTAGAAAGGCTTTCAGCATTGAGTTAAACCAAGGACGCCCGCTGCAGCTTTGCGCATGGCATTATTTATTCATGCCTTGATTTCCAAAGCTTTTATTATACGCTTTCTAGCCGCTCCGCTCCTCCTCGAGGGCTGCAGCTCTTATGTTCTCAGCCTGACAGGTTCCACATTTATGTAGCTGGGAGTTCGATGCCTGGCGCGGAGCTGCCGTCGTGCCCTCATGAGGATGTCCGTGGCAGCCTGAGCACCCCTGCTCCGAGGGGGTGGCGCGCGGAGGAGGCACGCTGGCTTTTGCTGAGGCTTCCAGCACTTGCTAGGGGGAGAGGACCCAGGGACAGGCGGGGAAGCGCTCTCAGAATCAGATGTCAAGACACAATCGTTAAAGTGCTGAGCTGGGAACTGAAAGGGGGTGGGGAGGGGCGGGTGGAAGCGGGGTGAGGGAAAAGGACAAGATTCAAATTCGCCAGCTGCTCCACAAAAGAAAGATGTGGATCTGCTTCCATCGAGATTTCTCGCCTTGGAAACCCAAGAGGCAGGGCTGTTTCCTTCCATAGGGTTCCTGTGGGTCGGAATTCACCCAACAGCAATGGGTGTGGACGGGGAGCTGACACCAAGTGTCATTGATTATTAACCAGTGATCGCCTAGGCTACAACAGAGCTCTTGTTTGTAAATATGAAAAACAACCAGGGGAAGAGGAAATTAAGAGTCCAAGGCAGATTACCAAGGAAAAAGGATATACTATTTTTAAAAAATGTACTTAAGAGAGCAAGCTTCCATGAAGAACTTTAATGTGTGTTTATTTACATATAATTTGACTCTAATGAGAGGGAAGGTCTTAAGGAGGGGAGGAAGTTTACCCCAAGGGTTCTTATCTAAGACCTTGAAGTCTGACCTGCAGAGGCAACACTTGATTGGTTTAACCCTTCCTTGACCTGCAGTGCTTACTATTCACTGTCACCCATCATACCATGCAAACCCTCCTCCTCTATACTCAGGGAGCCTCGGTGGGACAGAGGTTCTGCATTGCGCTGCTCACAGCCAGGTCAGCAGTTCAAACCCACCAACTGCTCCACAGGAGAAAGACAAGGTTTCCACCGTTTCTGAAACCTGCAGGACTATTCTACCCTGGCCTGTAAGGTTGCTTTCAGATGGAATCGACTCCATGGCAGGGAGTTTGGTTTGGGGTACCACAGTTAAAGGTTGTGTGTGTGTGTGTGTTTTCCATGAATGATGGTATGTGTTTGTATTCACCTTCCCTTCAACTTGTACTTAAAGAAGTCCTGGCACTTTTACTTAAAATACTATGCATTCAATAAAATTGCATACTTTTGGACATATTTTAATTCAGATTTTCCTAAGGAAATGCTAATAAAGGAGGCGGCACATCACCAACAAAATCTCTTTGAAAGAAAAACGATTGCTCTGATAAACAAGAATTATGAACGAGGTAAACACATGGCGGAGGGATCCCGAGTTTGGCCGGGTCTTTCAGGTGTTACCTTGCAGATGAGTTTTGGCTCTCCACTACTTCCCCACCCCTTCACATGGAGGTGGTTGCTTGATTTTGAACTTCTTGGTTTTAAAATATCTGGTCTTTAATGTGTTAAGATATTTTTGTTGTATTAAGGGTGAAAGAATAAAAGGACAGTCAAACTTACTGTCAGCAAGTTGATTCTAACCCAGAGCTATCCTCTACTGCTGACGGTTCTCAATCTGTGGGTCACAACCCCTTCAGGAGTTGAATGAACCTTCCACAGGGTTGCCCAATTCATAACAGGAGCAAAATGACAGTGATGAAGTAACAATGAAAATAATGTTATGGTTGGGGGGGGGGGGAGTCACCACAACATGAGAAACTGTATAAAAGGGTGGTGGCATTAAGAAGGTTGAGAACCACTGCTACACAGGGTTTACACAGGGTTTACAAACTTGTAAGTTTTTACAACAGCATACAGCCTCGTGGCAACCACTGCTCTGTCAGTTTGTTGTATTGTTGTGGCTTGTGTGTTGCTTTGATGTTGAAAGCCATGTCACTGGTATTTCAAATGCCAGTAATGTCACCCAAAGAAACAGGTTTCAGCGAGCTCCTGGAACAAGAGCACACTACAGGGAAGGAATTGGCTGCCTACTTCAGAGGAATTAGCCACTGAAAACTTTATGGACAGCATGGAGTCAATGCCAGACACTGAAGGGCTAAAGAACAGAAACAGGCAGTGCAAGGAGCATAGCCCTTCAGGTCAGAAGAAACTCAAAATGTGACTGAGGGGAAGCTGCCTTCTCTAGGCAGAGGGGACCATGGTGACTCAGATGGAGCAAAGCCCATGTGAGTAGGATCTTTGGGATCTTTACATGCTGAAGGAGCACAACTCAAAATGAGCAGAAGCATCTGCAGAAATCTGATCAACAGAACTTGGACTGCATGCAGTATGAATCTGGTAAAACTGGGAGTCACCAAAAATGAAATGCATAAAGATCGATGTGCTAGGCATTTAGTAAGCTGAAAATGGACTGGTATTGGGCATTTTGGATGAGAAAATCATGTGGTTTACTGTGCTGGGAATGAAATAATCAAGAGGAAGGGGATGCGTTCATTATTTAAAAGGGCATTTCAACATCTATCTTGAAGCACAATGCTGTCTGTGATAGTTTACATCTATCCACATTCAAGGAAATCTGATCAATGCCATTATCATTCAAATTTAAGCACCAATTACAAGAGCTAATGATGAAAAGATTAAAGAGTTCTACCAAATTTTCAGTCTGAAATAGACCAAAGATGCAATCAGCATGCACTGAAAATTACCAGTGACTGGAATGCCAAAGTTAGGATCAAAGAGTTAGGAATAGTAGTTGGGAAATATGGTGTTGGGGGAGATCTCATGATAGAATTTTGCAAGACCAGTGACTTGTTTATAGCAAGTTCCCTTTTTTTTTAAAACACAAAGAGCTACCATCCAAGTGAACTCTGGATGGACTATCTAGAGATCAAAAGGACTACATCTGTGGGAAGAGATCCTGGAGAAGCTCAGTATCAGCAGCAAAAACCAGGACAGAGGCTGACGGTGCAGCAGACTCTCAACTGCTCCTATGAAAGTTCAGGTTGAAGGTGACCAACAGGAAAGCAAACCCACAAGAACCCAAACACGATCCTTAGTCTAGTCCCTCTGAATCTTAAGGACATCTCGAGAACAGATGTGCTGCCTTGAACACGAATGCCAGGAGAACTGATGATCTATGGAGGACATCAAGAACATCATCCATGAAGAAAGTAAAAGGCTATTAAAAAGACAGGAAAGAAAGATCAAAGTGGACCTCCGAAGAGACTCTGAAACTTGATCTGAGTCATAAAGTAGCTGAAGCAAATGGATTAAATGATGAGGTCCAAGAACTGAACTGATGGATGAACACAGTGGCTACAGTCTGGTCTTACTCCCCATTCCTGACCACTCCCCACATGCAGGTGCCCATCCCCATGTACCCGCTACCACAGTCAAGCTTCATTTGGTTCCGACATACCTCAGTGTAAAATCATCTGTTTTTAGGAAGACTTGCATTCAAACATCCCATTAGTCCATTGGACTAATTGTTTTTCTTTTCCTTCAAGTTTCTTCACTTTTGTTTTCTCTGAACAGGGAGAGACAAATTGTCCCACCCCCTTACCCGGCCACTCATGAGTTTTTAAGATCACAGTTATCATGCTGTAAAGTAGGGTACAGAAAATGGTCTTTGTGGACTGTTACCCCAGTTGACCTTGGTGTCCCTCAAGACCATGATCCTGAGCACCCAGGCCCAGTGACTCATTTAAGCCAGGTATCTGGCTTTTCCATTACTTAGCCCCTCTATGCTTCACCACATTGATGAATATATTTGCAACAAAGGTAAATTCTGGTTAATATGTACACATATTCTCTGTCATATATATATTTGTGGATATGCCCCCACTCTTCCTCCCACAACCATTTACCCTTTATATCTAACCAGATGGTCATGCATAGATCACTATAGATCACAATTATTGGAGTTTTGGTGTATACCAGATCATGCCTATACATCACAATTATTAGAGTACTGTAGTATATTACAGTACTATATGCTAAAACTCGTCTGTTACCTATAACTCGTTCCTGGGTCTTCCCCTACCTGCCTTTTACTATATGTTGCCTTCCCCTGGCACAGTAGTTACTGGTTGGGCTGCTAACCACAAAGTTAACAGTTTGAAACCACTAGCCACTCCAAGAAAGGAAGACAAAGCTTTCTATTCCCATAGATATTTACCAGCTAGAAAATCCACAAGGAAAGAAAAAAAGAAAGAAAAAGGACGAAACCCACAAGGGCAGCCTACCTTGTCCTGTAGGATCATGATAAGTCAAAATTGGCTCGATAGCAGTGAATTTGGTTTGAGTTCCCCCAATGTCTCACTTTAGTCTACTATCTAGCCAATACTTTATCGTCCTTTCCCCAGGCTTCCATGGTAACCATCAAAGAATGTTGCTTTCACATGAGACACACACGCCCCTTTATTTTGATTTTTTACAATAGGGGTGTGGCAGTCACCTAATCTGTTGTCAATTTGAGGATTAAGAGTGTAGGGGTGGAGGTAGAGTGTAGGTCTAGCTTGTCAATCGGGAGACAGCCAATAAGACCTCTGTGTGGGCATGGCCTTCTCCTCTGAGAATTCTGGGAAATCTGGTACTTCCTTCTTGGAAGCAGAAGACACTCTCATCCTCCCTTGGAGACACTCGACTGACAAGGCTGACTTCTTGTGAGACATCCCTGAGGAGAAGCCAAATGGACCCATTCTGATGTGCCCCTGGGTGCTGGAGCAGCCACGTGGCGACCCCTGCCAGCGCTGAGATGCTGACACCACTGGATCTAAGGATTTTCCACCCATTGACCCATGATCTTCCTACATTCGGCATCATTGCATGTGTTTCGTGAGTCTAAAGAGGACTTTGTGAATTGCTGTTAGACATACAGGCAAATACTGAATTTGTGGACTTGATCTGGACTGGACTGGGATGTTTTCTCAATGTTCATTTCCTCTTATATATAAATATCTTTCTTATTTCACACATGCATGTTTATGAATGTGTTTCTCAAGTCTACCCTGACTAACACAATAGTCTCATACAGTATTTTTCCTTTTGTGATTGGCTAATTTCATGGAAAAGGAGCCCTGGTGGTCCTGGAACATAAGCATGAGCCTGCTCAAGATGTGGTCAGAGGCATGGTGTCCTGCAGGTGCATCTTATTGGAAGACATTTCACAGATTCATTATTCATCTTTCCTGTGTTGTCATGGTCCATTGTGTATGTCTATCATAACATGTATAACCATTTTTCTACTGATGAGTATTTAGGGTTGCCTCCACCTTTTTTTGCTATTGTCAATAGTGATCGTACCATGATGAGCATGTTTTGTGGGATTTGTTTGTTTGTTTTGTGGGATTGTGTCAATTCATATCATGACTTTTTTCCTCTAGAATACATATCACATAGAGGAATTCTTGGGTCTTGTGGCATTTCTATTCCCAACTTGGTTAGGATGTGCCATACTGATTTTGAACATCTACCATCTTACTGCCCCACCAACTGTATGTGAGGGTTCCGGTCTCTCCAATACCACTTGTTATTTCTGTGTTGCTGCTTTTAAACCTTCCTGTGAATATTGAGATGAGGCAAAATAACATCATTATTTTGATTTGCATCTAATGGTCAATAATCACGAGCATCTCTTCATATTTGTTGACCACTCGAATGTCTTTGTTGGTGTACCACCTATTCATAGCTTCTGCCCATTTCTGTTAGATTATTCATCCCTTCTGTGAGATACTAAAGTTTTCTATAAAGTTTAGAGATTAGTCCTTTGTCTGACATTGGCAATTTTTTCCCCCAGTCTTTGAGTTCTTTTTTTATTCTTTTGGTGGAATCTTTTGATGCACATAAGAATCTAATTTTGAGCAGGCTTTGGTCAGCTGGTTTGTCTACTTTTTTTTGGTCTGTTTTCAGTTACATTTCACAGTGTATTTATGTGTTTTATCAGATCTCCTAAATTTGTCCCCATTTTTTCAGCTCAATCAGAACTTATTAAATGTGTACACTGATAATTTAAGAGCTCACAACACATGGAATCCAGGTCAGATAAACCCCTCAAGAACAGAAATGGGAGGATAAGGGAGAAAAGGGGAAACTGATCAAAATGATGAACACATAACACCCCCCCCCTCTCGGAGGGGGATGAACAATAGAAACATAGGTCAAGGGAGACAGTGGTAGGATCTGAACACAATAATAATTTATAATTTATCTAGGGGTCTGTGTTAGTCTGGATAGACTCGAGAAGCAAATCCATGCACACACTTTTGTGTATAAGAAAGAGATTTATGTAAAAAGGCAATTGAACATTGAAAAAGCATCCTAGCCCCGTCCAGATAAAGTCCATAAGTTCAATGTTAGCCCATATGTCCAACAACAATCTATAAAGTCCTCTTCAGACCTATGAAACACATGCAATGTCGCTGAATGCAGGAGGATCACAGGCCAGTGGGTAGAAAGTCTTTGGATCCTGTGGTATCGGAACCATCTCAGCGCTGGCAGGTGTCTCTGCATGACTTCTCCAGCATCCAGGGCTGCATCAGGGTGGGTCCATGTGTCTTGTCAGCTGCTATGTCTCCCAGGGTGTGAGCAGAAAGTTGGAGGTGTCTCCAGCCTCCAAGGAGGAAGTACTGGATTTCCCAGAATTCTTAGGAAAAAGTCATGCCCACACATAGACCTCGTTGGCTATGATCTGATTGACAAGCTAAACTTTACCCCTACATGCTTAATCCTTAAATTGGCAATCATATAGCTACCACAGGATTACTAAAGGGGAGCGGAAGAAGGCAGAGAGACAAAAAAGAGGAGCTGGCACCAAGGACTCAAATAGAAAATAAATGTACAGAAAATGATGATGGCAGCATATGTACAAAGCTGCTCGATACAATTGATGTATGGAATGTTATAAGAGCTGTTAAGAGCCCCCAATAAAATGATTTTTAAAAAAGAACAACCTATTGAATAAATGAACAAACAAAAAATAGGTGAGGCGTAAATGAATCATCACTGGTAGATAATATCAAAAGAATTTGATAATATCAAAGGAATTATCTCATCCCTCTTTGGTGGGATGAGATAATTGTGTGCAGATCATACTATCAACCTCAGTGTCTGCCAAGCTGTCCAGCTGCCCCAGAATACAAATAGCTGAGATTCCTATTTATGTAGAAGGGCCGCAGTATGAGTGGCTTGTTGGGCCACGAGAGGCACGGTCAGCAGTTCGAAAGCACAAACTGCCCCAGGGGAGAAAGGCGATGCTCTGTGCTCCCATAAAGACTCACAGTCTATAAAATCCAGAAAGGCAATTCTACAGGGTCGGTATGAGTCAGAATAAACAGCAGTGGGTTTTCAAGATGGGCATGCATTTTGTGTGCGTTGATTTGATTCCTCTCAAATCGCCTCCATCAGACGGATTAAAAGGGACAGCAACAGCCAGCGCAAACATAACAACGGTGGCCAGGATGGCACAGGAGCGAACACATGGCACAGGGTCCCCATGAGTCAGAAAGCACTGGCGGGCACAGAGCATCAACAACGAAGCACCTCTGCAAGTGGGCAAAGCAAGGGATGACCAAGGGCAGGGGTGAAAAATCTGAGAGGTTAAATTATGTTTCCAAGTCACACGGATCATAGGCAAGCGAGTTATCTTCATCTCATCATTTCATACCCTCCCCGCTACACCCGCCAGGGTCAGACTGATTCAGTTCCATACAAATTATCATGCTTTCAAGAAGTATAAATTGGGCCCCAACTATTGATTGTTGAGGACACTCAGAGACACTGTGTGCCAGCAACCATATTTTCTCTCTGGGGACTCAAAAGACGTGAAGTCCCCCCCCCTCCCCCACCACCCCTTCCAGCCTGAAAACATCTGAATTACGTCCCAAGGAGAAGGAAAGGGCTGCAGAGAGAAGGCAGGAGGAACTCAGGGTTGCATAATGGTGGGTGGGGCCTTAGGAAAAGATGACGTGTGTGCTCTCCTTGGCGAAGAGGATCACATTTCAGTGGGAGGAAGGGGGTGGGGGTGGGGGATGCTCTAAAGGAAAAGGGCAAACTGAAACAAGAAGGTGTGATGTGTTTTCAGAAACAAGTCCAGAGTTCATTGAAGGAAGTGTTTCTACAGAGGGAAGCCTTGGCAGTAAAACTGGAATTGCCTGTGAAATGACAATTGCTGCCTGGTGCTATTAGCACAGCCCATGAGGGTCTTTTGAGTCTTGTAAAATGCTAAGCCAGTTGCCATAGAAATACAGAGTCCGATGCCATTCAGGAAGTCAGGCATCCCAGCTGATAGTGGGGACAAGATAAATGGCTCCGACACCCCAAGCTTCACTTCCCCCCCCCCCGCCCCCCGCTTAAAAGCTTTCTGTGGCCATGTTACTAATTTGTAAGGTTTGAAATTTCATGAACCAAATGTTTTCTTTGGAAAGTCTAAACTTGTACCCAGAAAAATGTTCATTTAAATCCCATCAAGTTAAAGAATCCGGGGAACATATATTTGAATATACATAGGAAATGGGATGACAATAATCATTTCCATGATGATTATTTCATTAGGAAACTCTGTAGCTCTCAGCCCAAATAGAACTATCTAGCCTTGGGGCGGGGACAATTGGACAGCAGGCACACACATATATCCTACAAGGGGCTAGATCTTTCATAAACATTCACGAGAAAACTTAACCCTCAATGTGAAATTCAAAACACTCAAACTTTCCAAAGATGACAGGAGAAAAACTGGGTGAGCTTGATTTGGGTGAATAATTTTCTACACACAACACCAAAAAGCACAACCCACAAAAAGGAAACAAATATGGAAGGCTCTCTTAACATCGAAAAATTTAGCATGGTGAAGGGAAAAGGAAGAGGCAAGCCACAGACTGGAAAGAACATTGACAAACCATACATCCCCTCTAGGACTAGACTCAAAACAAAGAATTCTTTTTAAGACCCCAATAGAAATACAACAATCTCATGCTCTCCATGGTCAAAAGATCTGAACAGACATCACACAAATGAGATCTTGATGGCGAATAAACAGATTAAAAAAAAAAAAAGATGCTCCACACCTTACATCATTAACATACATGACCACAGAGTTGATTCTGATCTACAGCAATCCTAGGGTCCACGGAGTCTCCAAGGCTGTAAATCTTCATGAAAGCACACGACCTCATCTTACTCTTGTGGAACCATTAGGTCCAAACCACCAACTTTGGGGTTTAGCAACCCAAATTAACCCTTGGAACCTCAGGACTCCCAATGTCCTGAAACAAACAAACAAAAACCAATTCCACTGCCATCCAATCAATTCTCACTCACAGTAACCCTGTAGGACAGAGTTGAACTGTTCCTTAAGGTTTCCAAGACTGTATATGTTTATTGGTGCATACTGCCTCGTCTTTTAACTGTCAAGCAGCTGGTGAGTTTGAACCACTGACCTTATGGTTAGCAACCTAACACTCAACCCACTACATCATCACAGTTACTATAGGTCATTAGAGACTCAAATTAAAGCCAGAGTATGCTGCCACTACTAGAACAGTTTTTCCCTTTTTTTATTTAATCATTTTATTGGGGACTCATACATCACTTTTCATCATACATAGTTCAACATATAATTATATATACTGTACCAAGCAATTTTATGGCTAAAATTTTAAAAGAATAAAACAAAACTGGCAACACTAAATTCTGGAAAGGATACAGAGAAACAGGAGCACTCACTTTTTATTCACAGGAATGCAAACTAGCAAGCCATTCCGGGAGACAGGGTGGCAGTTTCCAACAAAGCTAAACACAGTCTGTCTTAACCAGACAATTCAGCAAGGGTACACATAGGTATCTACCTGATAGAGTTGTAAACTTGCCGTGTTCATTGAACCGTAAGATGCACTTTTTCCATCCAAAGTGGGGGGGAAATGAGGCTGTGTATAATGGTCCGAAGGTGTGATACCCCTTAACATTTGTTTATGATCCCATGCACCCCTTATTGTCCATTGCTGTTTGCATGCTGTGGATTGCTGTGTGTTCAGCGGAAGTCCCATATCCTGAAGTCTCAATGTCAGTCAGGTCACTTGATGGGCACAATGCACACCTACCCTCATTTATTAATGAAAGTGATGATGGTTCTTAGCACCACTGTTGAGTTTATGCTGTTAAATATTATCATATTTTGCTTTCTTTTAATAAATATTTTAGTATACTAGTATTATTTGTTTCATAATATTTTTTCTTGTTGTCCTGCTCTAAAAACTGGGTGCATCTTATGGTTCGAGAGCTACAGAAAAACACATGAATGTTTTCATCAATATTATTCACAATGCCCACAAACTGGAAGCACAAAGATATCCTTCAACAGGTGAATTGGTGATAACAAGAAATAAGTTAGCAAGCCATGAAGAGATATGCAGGGCCTGGAAATGCATATTGCAAGCTACATGGCACTCTGGAAAATGCAAACCTCTGGAGATGGTGAAAAGATGAATAGTTGGTAAGAGATTTGGGAAAGAGAAAGGAGAGATGAGAGGTGGAGTACAGAGGATTTTTAGAGCCTGGGATCTAGTCTATAGGAATGAATACATCTATATTATACATTTATGACATATATAACATCAAAAAGTGAACCTCAACACATACTAAGACGTTGGTTAGCAACACCATTCACATTGGTTTCTTCATTGTAACTGTATTTCCATAAGAAATGCTTTAAGGGCAACTGAATATTATGCACAGGGAATAGGCTGGGGAAGGTGGGAATACAAAATTCTGTATACGGTCCAACTTTTTTGTAAGTCTGCTGTATTAAAATCAAAATCTATTAATTATAACAATTATTTTTTTCAATGATTTTATTGGGGGCTCTTACAGCTCTTATAACATTCAATACATCATTTGTATCAAGCATATTTGTACACATGTTGCCATATTCATTTCCAAATATTTTCCATTTGAGCCCTTGGTATAAGCTCCTCTTTCCCCTTCCCTTTTTTTAAATGAATCATTTTATGGGGGGGCTCATACAGCTCCCATCACGATCCATTCATACATCAACTGTATGCAGGCCACATTTGCACACTTGTTACCATCATCACTCTCAAAACATCCTCTCTCCGCTTAGGTCCCCAGTACCAGCTCCCCATGTTTCCCTTCCCTCCCCCTCTCCCCCATGATTCCTCAGGACTAGTGGTGGGAGGGTTGATACTGGGAGGATGGAGCGATGGTGGACTAGAAAGGGGGAACCAATTGCAGGAATCTACATATAACCTCCTCTCTGGGACACGGACAACAGGAAAGTGAGTGAAGGGACACATTGGACAGTGTATGATATGAAAAAATAATTATAACAATTATTTAAAGATTAGTATTTAGTTAGATGCTCTGAGAGGCATCAGTGGCCTGGTGGTAGAATTATGGTTTTCTTTGAGGGTATGATGATCAGAGATTAGGTCAACTGGACTTATTTGGATGAAGGTGGGGACGGAGTCCAGAATGTCAAGCAGGTGTGCCTGATCCTTACACCACCTCCTTGGGGATGTGGACTTTGATATGAAAGGGTTCTGAAACATAGCAGAATCCTTTCTGCCTCTTTGCTGTCTGCTGAATCTAGATCCTGCATCTGGTTAGTACATCTCCTGTTGTGTCACCTGTCGATCCCAGGAGTCACCAGCAGACTACAAATCTTGGATTTATTCAGCCAACCTCGGATTCATGACCTCTGTATCCACAGGTCTGTGGCCTCATATGCACAGGAAAGGTGGACACTGAATAATAAGAATAGATACATTTTAATTGTGGTACCAGAGAAGAATATTGAAAATAGCCTGGATTGCTAAAAGGACAAATAAATCTGTCTTGGACTAAATACAGTCAGCGTGTACTTCAGAGACAAGGATGACAAGACATTGTCTTACATCCTTTGAACATGTTGTTAGGAGAGACTCATCCCTGAAGGAGGATATCAGACTTGGTAAAGCAGAGGAAAAGCAAAAACAGAGAAGGCGAAGGGCCCTCAACCAGAGGTCTTTGACAAAGCGGCTCTAACGATGGGTTTAAACCAAGGAACATGGTGAGGATGGCCCAAGGACCACGCGAAGCCTTATTGTATTGTGCATGGGGCTGCTCTGGTCTGGAATTAACTCAATGGCACCTAAGGAGAACTGCAGTGAGGGGATTGGTCGGCTGGCTGCATGCTCAATTTAAAATGAGCTATCTCAGAAACAAGAACTAAAGCTCTCACTACCATCAAGAAAGAAGAGCCATGAAGTGGACTATGCCCCTGGGACCTCAATATCTGGGCGCACTAAACTTCCTACTCCAGAAGGCAGGGCTTTGAAACAGCCATGTGGTGGAAGGGACAGCAGCAGAGGTAAGGAGCAGCTCAGGAGCATATGACAAAGCAGCCAGCTTCCTGACTCAGAGAGTAAGGAATTTGGGTACCTTCAGGCAAGAAGCTCCCCTTCAGAGAGAGGCACGTAATTCGTGAAGGGGTGGGTTTGCAGATTCATGGAACCACAGCTGAGTGCCTTTGAACTGAGGTTTATGGCAGAGCAGTGTGCCCTTTGGGCGTTTATTGGTAGTTCTAAAAGAACTTTCTATAACACTTCCCGGAGCAGGCGGTAGCCAAGGAATCACGTGATTGAAGGACCAAGGACCAGAGAGCATTGTGCCTGAGAAGAGGTGCTTTTGACTGGAGAACTGCTGCATCCTGAGTATTTCTGATCCTGAATTGTAACCTTTTCAATCCCTATGAATCCATAAGCATGAATATTATCCCTGAGTTCTTTGTGACCACTGTGATGAATTTTTGAACCCAGCAGAGAAGCTGAGAGTGCCTTGGGCAAGATGTTTGGTGTCAGAATTAGTAATGCGGTGTGGAGGGTGAGGCCAGCTCTCTCTCCGCCTCACAGATCAGAGTCATTGGAAAGTCTGCAGCGTAAAGGTCTACGTTGAAACACTTGAGTTGGAATCTATTAGATAGCAGATAGTTTGGGCATTTTAAACCGATGTGTATGGGGCGGAAAAAACAAAACAAACATATATCACTGTGTGCACACATCCCCAAGGTACCCATTGAGGACACGGAGGAGCATGAGCAAGGGTGGTGAAGAAAGCAGACGGGCCCAGCTATCAAAAGCTAGAGCATCCAGGGTCTTAAAGGCTTGAGCATAAACAAGCAGCCATCTAGCTCAGAAGCAACAAAACCCACCATAAAAGAAGATCATTTCCCTGTGCGATCATGAGGTGCTGAATCAATCAGGTATCAAAGAACAAAAATCAAAATCAATGGACCAATTGACTCCCGATATCGCTGATGACAAATGGATACAAAGGCAAACAGAGTAGAAGAAACGATGGTACCCAGCTACCAAATGATTGAATGCCTGGAATCTCAAAGACTTGAAGATAATCGAGTCACCATTCAGCGCAGAAACAGCAAAGTCCACATGCAGGAAACACACCAGCATGCGTGATCAAGAGGGGCCAAAGGGAGCAGATATCGAGCACCGAAGAACAAGAATCACATCATTACAAAGGAGGAGGAGAGCAGGGTGGGGACCTAAGGCCCACTGGGGGGTAATTGGTCACCCCTTTACAGGGGAGTGACGGGGAGGAGCCAGACCAGTCGGGGGGCAGCCAGGCAGTGATGATGCATACAAGTTTCCTTTGGTTCCTGAAGCCTTCCTCCCCCCAACCATCATGGGCCCAACTCTACCTTGCAAATCCAGATGGACTGGAGAAGTCACACTGGCATAGAGGGGAGCTGGAGATATGGGGAAACCAGGATGGATGGGCCCCTTCGGGCCAATGGTTAGATTAGAGAGGCTGGAAGGGTGGAGAGAAGGGGGGAACCAATAGCAAGGATATATACACAAGCTCCTATTTGAAGGACGGGCATCAAAGGAGTGGGTTGGGGGAGAGGTCGGGCAGTGTACGATATAACAAAACAATAACAATGTATAAAGTATTGAGGGTTGGAGGGGAGGAGAGGCCAGGAGAAGAAGGGAAGGAATGGAAAAACCGATACTAGGGGCTTAAGGGAAAAGGTGGATGATTGGAGAACAATAATAGAAGTGGACATGTGAGGGTGCTTGACGAGTATGCTTATTTATATATTGTGAAAAACAATGTATGAGCCCCCAATAAAATGATTGAAAAAAAAACCGATGCGTATCATGACTATATAAACAATGGGAGAATTCCTGATGATGTGTTAGGTCCAAAGTGAGCTGTCACTTGCAAAGTCTGCAGTTTGAAACCACCAACTGCCCCACAGAAGAAAGATGAGGCTTTCTATTCCTGTAAAGAGTTAGTCTCAGAAACCCATCAGGACAGTTCTATTTTGCCCTTAGAGCAGGGCTTCTAAAAATTTTTAAACATGAGGCTAGTTCACTGTCCCTCAGAATGTTGGAGACCCAGACTATAGTTTTTTAAAAAAAAAAAAAAAAGGGTGAACAAATTCACTGCTGGTCCTTGGTGAGTTGGCTGCTAAGCAGGGCAGGCAGCAGTGGCAAAACCACCGGGTGGGCTGGATAAATGTCCTTGGCAGGCCACATGTGGCCCACGGGCTGTAGGCTGAGGACCCCTGCCCCAGGTAAAGTGACCAGATTTTAACATTGGTAAAGCGGGCACCACTGATGGGGTGAGGAGAAGGTAGAGTGGGTATATTCCCTTCTCGTTCTCCAGCCGATCCCTAGTTTATCATGCATTCTTTTCAAAATTGGGACTTTATTAAAACACCTCAGGATGCAGGAAAATTTGTTTGAAATCAGGACTGTCCCACCCAAAGTGGGACGTGTGGTCACTTTACCTAGAGGGTCTCTATGAATTAGAATCTACTCCATGTCAGTGAATTTGGTTTGGTTTGGTCAAGGCAAGATGAGTAAGTTATCCAATATTCATTATTAGTGGAGGCAAAAAACCCTCTAGATTGATGTAAAATATTAGCAAATTCCAAAATAGCTAGTTTGAAAACAAAAAAAAAATCTACTAAGGAACATATCAATCTCCTCTGAAAGATTCTTTACAATAGAGACTCCATCGTGTCATGCAGCTTTGTTTCATTCCAATTCAGTTGGAAAAATAAGTTGCCCTGGTGTCTACTTTGAAACATGATGACCCCCACATGTATGAGAGTAGTAACCTGAATAGGCCTTTCAAGGGGTGGGTTTTTTTGTTGTATTTTTGTTGCTTTGTTCTCAGACGTACATCTTAGGTCACTGTTAAAATCCCAAATGAATACTTTGTGGGTGATATTGTTTATTCAGAGAAAACGCCTTCCACTGCACATGTTATTTGGAGATAAGAAGGGCAGGACCTGGGTGAGGGGATAATGGGGGGGAGGCAGTGTGGGCTGGTCATTCGCAGAAAGAAGGCAGGGCTGGTTCCCACTCAGACCAGCCCTTGACCAGCAATATTGAGGAAGTCTGTTCACTTTCGAAGCTATCATTTTCACCACTATAAAATGGTAATGATGACAGCAGAACCTGTCTCCTGGAGTTGTAAGGATTAGAAAAGAGAACGCAGATGAAGCTACTGTGTTTATGCTTGGATTAAATAAGTGTTCCGTAAATACTAGTTGGTTATTCCTTTTTGGGGGTCAACAAGTAGAATAACATATCAGAAAGTATAAGCTTTTGACTCATAGAGGACATACATCAGGTATATATTGTCCATTGCTATTTATTATTTAGGGAACTAAGCAAATGCAGAATTATATCCTGGCAAAGGAATATTAGAGAGGTTGAATTCCTTATTGAAAGAAGTGAGGAGAGAGAATTTGAGGGGGGGGGGGTAGAGAGCCCCCACCCCCACTCTGACAACCCAGAAAAGACATGACAATGTATTTGTTGACAATACTAAATCTCAAACCCAGGCAATGGCATTCAATTTTTAAAATAAAAAACTCTCCCCGATCAGACAAAGGCCGGAATGCTGGCAGCGAGGAAGGCAGTTTTGGTTATGAGAATCACAGCCAGTGACATGAATCACTGAGCTGCTATGAAACGCTGATCAACCTCAACAAGCCTAGAAGGAGCACATGCCAGGAACAATCAAAGGATCTGAGATGTTTGCTCCGTGGCAAGCTAAAGCGTTTATCTGCCACAGCCTCATGGATGATGGCAGGAGACATAGAACTCGTGGGTCACAGAGGAAAAATAATTTATTACTCACAGCAATCACAGTAGCCAGAGTATCAGCCTGCATTTCTGTTGGCTCCCCAGGCTCAATTCGAAGACCATGCAAAGGGGTTGAGATTTTATCCTGAACTGGGTTAGGTTCCAGGAGAGGTGTCTGGAGCCAAACACATCTGAACTTTGGGTTTTTTTTTTCCTTTTCAATCATATTTTATTGTATGATCGGTGAAAGTTTTACACAGTGGATAAGATTCTCAGGTCACGCCTATCTTTTATAATAAGCGGCATAATATCAAGTATGCCTGCCCTTTCTCTGTCTTTATTACACTGGATTTTATTTCTCTTTCTTACACTACACACTCCTGTCCTTTACTCAAGAAGACACTCTGGGGTCAAGGCTTGATCTCTATTCAGGCGCCACCGCAAGACAGTCTAGAACAAAGACAGCAGTGTCTCTGCTCACAAGACCCACAAGGATACACAGGACCCAACAATGCAGCGAGACGATGCATAGATCAGCTGCTCCACTCATCCTTTTTTTTTGGGGGGGTGGGGGTGGGAATGACACTATGGGGTGGGGGGAAATGTCTGGGGGGGGTGTCTTTATGATTGTGAAACCTCTGTATCATGGCTTCATTTTCCCCACCATGAGTTTCTATCGCCTAAAGCTTAGGCTGAGCGCTATAGGAGACGGTACTAACAGTTTACTTAGCATCCACTTCCCGGAGCCAAGCACTCCTTTGCACCTGCCAGATGGACTGGGGGCCTGGCTCTGCATCCTCACAGCTGTCTGGATCCTGGTTTTGTGGGGCGGGTGAGTGATGCTTTGGCTAATGAAAAACGACTGGCAATTTCTATTCCACCTGAACACTGTTCTGTATTGACACAGTGTGCAAACTCGGAAGATGGTTTATTCCCCACCGCTCTACAATGGCGCTATTGTTGTGGGGGGACCCAATAGCACTGTGTATCCAGGACAGGAGACATCTCCCTGGAGAGCCCTGCAATGTAGGGTTCTATCAAGGTGGCAGTGGGGACCAGGAAGAGGAGGCAAGTGTCAGAACCCACCCCGCAGTTCCACTAGGTATTCAGAAGAACACAGCTGGACTTTGGTGGCCTGGGACAAAGGGCTGCTCTGGGACTCCTCTTCCAGAGCCCTGCTCTTCCGGAAAGATGTCCTGTAACCATCCGAATCCCCAGTCCTCTCTTGGAATCGCAGCTGATACTTAATAGACCCTATGAGTTGGAATCAACTCAGCGACAGTGAGTGAGAGCTTAAGGTGCTCTCAAGAAATCGCTTATTGAAGGGAGAAGACTTTACGTTTAAGCCTAGTCATCTAATGAAGAAACAGTCACCACTCCGATCAGAATAATCATAGCAAACTCTTGCAAAATACTTTTTAGGTGTTACACACTATTGTAAGTATATTAGAGATATTGACTCCCTCAATCATTGTAGCAGCCCTTCAAAAAGTGGAGCTCGAGAGATATGACATCATCTTGTCCAGGGTCACATGAACTAGGAAGTGACAGTATTAGGGTCCAAATCCATAAAGACCAGCAACTGAGTCTAGAAACTCAAGAGAGCCTGTGAGCAGTTGATAGAATGGGAGGGCCACATCTGACCTGCTCTGGCTCCCCTATGGCCATGAGGCAGACATCTGGGATGACTTCACTCTCTGCCCTTCTCAACCTGATTCCGACACCATTCAGTCCTCCCACCACCCTCCACTTCCATGATGAGCTCGATACGTCGATGCAATGGCCCCACAGAACTTATTCAGGATTAAGAGGGTTCTTAGGGGAGTTACCACATATCAGAATTAGTAAACAGTAAGGATACAGTCTTTGGACCACAATAACATGTCTCCTCAGAGAGCAGCCAGTCTCTCTCAGTCCTCAGTGTCTCGGCTATGTGGACCCTTAGCTTCTACCTCTGTGGACCAGGAAGCCAGTCCACTGTGAGGCCTCACAGTTCCATAATCTCACTACTATCTGCCATTCTGTCACCTTGCCTTGGCTTCTGCTGTCTGTGCCCGCCTCTTTTGCTCTCACAGTCTCTGTGCTGTTGCCTCTGGTGCCTCTGTCCTCAACCTGTGCCACTTCCTACAGAGACCTCAAATGTGCTCTATTTGTGACTCCTCTGACAGTCCTGGCCCTTGCTCTGCGCTTCTCAAATGATTCTTACACCCAGAAGAATGGGTTGGATGGAGGTGTGTGTTTCTCTTTCTATAGGCCATATCCTCCAGGAAACGAAGGGTGGGACATGGTTCATGGTGTCAACCACGGTCAAGACTCCATTCCACCTTACTCTTGTCTAGCACACAAAGAGCTCCCTCTCAAGTGGGACTGTAGGCACAGACATAGATTCCAGAATGATAATACATCACATAAGGAATTCTGGCTAGCAGGACCATATTCACTGACCCCATCTCACTGTGGGAGAGGAATTGTGCTCCCACGAATGGCTGGCTCAACCCTGTAAGTTGAACTCATTGTGCTTAGTAATGAGCTCAAGCTTGTGGTGTGATGGGAAGCAAAAGAGAGTTCATTTAAATTGAAAAATGAGCTGGTACCAAGTAGAAAGAAAATATTTTGAAAATGATGATACAACATATGTACAGATGTGCTTGACACAATGGATGGATGCACAAATTGTGATAAGAGCTATAAAAGCCCCCAATAAAATGATTATAAATAAATAAATAAAATAATTGAAGCTAACTCCAGCTGAAAAAGCAAGATGGAATACATATATGTATATATTTTTTTCTTTCAGTCAGATAGAGGCCACAAAAGACTGTCTATTTTGCTGTAATTTATTCGGAGATGTCTTAAACACAGGCCATCCATAAGTTAGGACTGAGTTTATAAATTTTTTTTCAATTATTTGTAGCTACATTTCCTCAAACGATGACAAATTATATCTCCATCGAGCACATGGTAACTGAGGCGCAAAGCTCATAAATCATCGTCAAGAGGTCAGGCTGCCACCTTGCACCTGGCACCCTCCCCACTGGAGGGACAGCTGCCAGGCACCCATCCTGTCTGCATTACCAGCAGGGCAGCCCTCATTGCTTGAAAATGACTTAAAAAGAACTGCCCCAGAGTCAAGGTTCAGGGAAGAGCAAACGGGTGCCAAAATGAACTCCATTTGGGCCATCTTCATCTACCAATTCTTAATCATATTTGCTAATGTTCCCAGAATGATCATTGAAAAGCCCTCCTCTGTGCCCATCAGCATCAAGAGTTACAGACTGACTTGAGGAAAGCAATCAAATCTTGGTTCCCAAACTCCATGGATAGTGGCCCCTGTGTACATGGCTCCCACCTCAGGTCTGCAGCTCTCCCCAGAACTGTATTTCCTGGGTGCATTTATTACTTGAGATCCAGTCAGTGTTCTTCCTAGCATCGGATGGAAAACCACACGATTGTCCAGACTCTGATAGTACTTCCTGCACAAAGACACATAAACACACATGTGTACAGACATCAAAGGGCCACACAGATCATTCGGTTTACATTGCTCATTTTATTGAGAGAAAAATGGAAGTCCTGGAATATTTCCTTGTCAAGTTAGTCTCTGTACTAGTTGGGGCCTGATGGGTCAGGCAACAGAGCTGTAGCTCAGGATTATACAAGCAGAAAAGGGAACTGTTAACTAGAGGGAAATGGAGGTGCCTGAAGGAGTTCAATGGCAGCAAGATAGTCAGGCATCAGAACCAAATGGAACCAAGGATAGAGCCTGCCTGCTGTCTTATTTTCTCTCCGCTCTCTCCAGCTGCTCATTCATGTTTAGTGTGCTGTCTCTCTCTCTCCCTCATGTCTCTCTCTCTCTGTCTCTCACCCACTTCTTTAACTTCCCCAAATTCAAGACATTCAAGATTCCTTGACTTAGCCAAGTTCAGATTCCTGTTCCTCAACCACCAACAGCCCATGAACCCCGTCACATTTTAATCACTGGAACATGCCTGCTTCCATTGCAAACGATGTGACTGAGAGAAAATGCCCAGGAAAAACATTGAATTGCCTTTTCTGCTTTATTGTTCATCCTGTGGTTTGTACTTATCACTTAAATATACACAGCCTCTCTACATATCATGTAGCCATTCATGCTACTATTACTATTTTTTGGAAAAACATTGTCATCAAGGCACTTCCAGTTCATAGTGACCCTATCTGTGCTGGAGTAGAATTGTACTCTGCAGGGTTCTTGATGACTGATGCTTCTAAAGTAGATTGACAGACTTTTATTGAGACACTTACAGGTAGGCTCAAACCCCTAACCTGGTAGTTAGCAGCCAAGTGTGCCAACCATTTGCACCGCCCAGGGAGGGACTCCTTTATTTACTGAGGTGCTCCTATATAAACTCTATGTGATTAGCAAGTAATCATATTCCATCTCCAGAATTGGCTCCACAAAAGAGGTGACATCTCTCCATTTCATGGATCCAACCATGCTGTCTGGAAGAGAGAGGATGGGTAAGATCTTAAATGCAGCACCAAGGAGTCAAAAAGGTGAAGGAGCAGTGTGAGCACACAGAAGGGTATGATAGAACATAGATGAAATTCACCAAAATCTCAACCTTAAGTGAGAAGAAAAACCTGAATCACCTCCTAGTGTGAACTTCTTGTTGGAGTCCACACACAAAGCCCATCTCAGAATTTTCAGGGTACTGATCAAGGCTTACATGACCTAAAATACCAACCCCATTACCAGTTATTCCATTGTTATTTAGCATTGACTCCTGTGGCAAGAAAGACTATGGGTATGTCTTAGGGAAAGAATGTGGTTATTACCAAAGAAAAGTCCATGTGTTGGAATTACAGTATTGGTGAAGAATATTGAAAAGACCATCAATGCCAGAAAAACAAGCAGATTTGTCTTGGGAGTAGAATGGCCAGAATGCTCCTGAGAAGCAAGATGTTTATGAACACATTTGTCTTCAGCAATAACGTTGGGAAGGTGAGCATCATGGAATGCCAATTTAATATAATGAAGTGTTCTTGCATTGAGGAAGTACTTTAGTGGTGGCCCAATGTCCATCTGCTGTCTTAATAGTAAATCGCTGAAGACAAATATATGCATAAACAAATGTGGTGATAAAGCTGATGATGCCCAGCTATCAAGAGCTATAGCATCTGGAGTCTTAAAGACTTGAAGGTAAACAAGTGGCCATCTAGCTCAGAAGCAACAAAGCCCATATGAAAGAAGCACACCAGCCTGTGGGACCATGAGCTGTCTAAGGAATCAGGTATTAGGCATCAAAGAACTAAAAATTGTATCATCATATGATAGGGAGTACAAGTTGGGGACCCAAAACCTGTCTGTAGGTAATGGACATCCCCTTAGAGAAAGGTCATGGGGAGGAGATGAGCCATTCAGGGTGCAGTGTAGCAATGATAAAACATACATCTTTCCTCTAGTTCTTAAAGGTTTCCTCCTCCTCACTATTATAATCCCAATTCTGCTTTACAAATCTAGCTTGACCAGAGAATGTACACTGGTACACATAGGAACAGGAAACAGGGAATCCAGGACAGATGATCCCTCAGAACCAGTGGTGATACCAGGAGGGTGGGGGAAGGTGGGATAGAAAGGCGGAACCAATTATAAAGATCTACATATAGCCTCTTCCCTGGGGTAAGGACAATGGGGAAGTAGGTGAAGGGAGACATTGGACAATGTAAGATATGACAAAGTAATAATTTATAAATTATCAAGGGTTCATGAGGGAGAGGGAGAAGGAATGGAGGGGGCAAAATGAGAAGCTGATATCAAGGGCTTAAGTAGAAAGCAAAAGTTTTGAGAATGATGATGGCAACAAATGTACAAATGTGCTTGACATGCAATGGATGAATGGATGGGATGTGTAAAGAGTTGCATGAGCCCCCAATAAAATGATTCAAAAAATAGAAGTGGAAGAAGAAGAAGAAGAAGAAAGCTGATGGTGCCCAGCTATCAAAAGGTAGAGCTTCTGGGGTCTTCAAGGCTTCAAATAAACAAGCAGCCATCTAGCTGAGATGTGACAAAGTCCACATCAGCATGTATGGTCAGGAGACGGCAATGTGCTCAGATAACAGGCATTAGAAGACCCAAAATAAGCAAACAAAAACCGTATTGTTGAAAACAATGGCAGGGGAGCAGAGCAGAGACCATCTTCTAGACAATGGGATATCCCCTCACAGAAGGGTTGCGAGGAAGGAATAAGTTATACATGGCACAGTAGAGCACCAATGAAACATAGAATATTCCTCTGGTTCCTTAAGGCTTCCTCACTCCCCACTGTCATGAGCCCAGTCCTGCCTTTCTCTGTGGGTTAGACCGTAGTATGTACATAGGTATAGACAAGAGCTCATGACACACTGAACCTAGGTCAGATAAACTCCTTGGGAACAGAAATGAGAGTAGGGATACCAGGAAGGTAGGGGAAAGGTGGGGAGAGGATGGGAGGAAAGGGGAACAAACCATAATGCTGAACCCATAGCTACACCCTACCTAGGGGGAGGAACAACAGAAATCATGGGCAAAGAGAAACAGCAGTCAGTGTAAGATATGAAAACAATAATCCTTTATAAATGATCAAAGAGTCATGAAGGTGGAAGACAGGGTAGGGGGACAGGGATTAGGAGCTGATACCAATGGCTCAAATGGAAAATCAATGTTAAGAAAATAATGATGACAACATATGTAAAAATATACATGATACAAATGATATAGGGATTGTTATAAGAGCTGTAAGGGAAAAAAAAGAGCTATAAGAGCTCCCAATAAAATAATCTTCTCAAAAAATTTTAAGGCTGCAAAAAAAAAAAGAGAGAAAAGAGGGTATTGTTTATGGAGACAGAGAAAGGAACCAGACCTCAACCCAATGCACCAAGATGTGAATGCAACATACCAGCATGAAGCAGTGAATCAACAGAGAGGTCTGCGAGGCCATCCCTAATCCCAGCTGCTTTGGCACACACCGCCACCTCCAGAAGAATGCACTACAGGGAAGAGCACTGAAGCGACAGCTCAGTGAGAGGGATGTGTCTGTTCAGAGCACAGAGGAGCAGACTAAGAGGGAAGGAGAGAGAAAGAGATAGTGGAACACATTCTGGTCAACCAAGTCCTGAGGACATTCCTGCTCAGAGCAGCCAATGCACAGAGAGGACCATAGGGCCGCCATGAGACACAATGTCCCTCACTGACCCATAGTGCTACAGGGGACAACCTGGAGACACAGTGCAGGAATTGTGTCTAATCTGACCCCACCACACCAGGACAAAACACTAAGGGCACACAACAGAACACAAGGAGAGCAAAACAATGAAGTCCCCAAGGAATCCCAAAAATAGACTTTGGGGCCAGGACATGGCACCTCATCTGACTCAACCAGAAAACATTCACATAGGTCAACAAACAGACCTGGAACTATTTATAGGTCTTTCTTTTGTGTGTGCATGTGTGTGTTTGTTTTGCTTTATTTTTATGCTTACTATTGTTTTTGCATATCTATCTAGATAAAATAGGCTGTATAAATATAAACTGGAGGAAAAAGCAGCATGACAGGTGGTTCCAGAGGGACATGGATGAGGGGGAGGCAAGGAAAAGAAAGCGGGGAACCAATAAACCCAAGGACAAGAGAACAACAAATGATCTAAAATCGATGGTCAGGAGAGCATAGAATGCCTTGTGGGGCTTGATCAAGTTCAGTGTAGCCAAAAGTATTTAACAAAAGCGGCTTGAAGGCTGAACATAATAGTGGAACAAGAGAAAATTAAAAGGAAGTAGAGGAAAGGAATTAGGAGGCAAGGGCATTTATACAGGTCTAAATAAAGGGATGTACATATATAAATATATTTATATATAGTGATAGGGAAATAGGACTATGTACATATATTTCTATGATAAGTGTTAAGGTGGCAGACAGACATTGGACCTCTACTTAAGTACTTCCTCAACGCAAAAACACTTTGTTCTAATAACCTGGCATTCAGTGACACAATTGTTGAAGACACAATGGGTGTATCAGCAAATGTGATGGTGCCCAGCTATCAAAAGATATAGCATCTGGGGTCTTAAGTGCTTGAAGATAAACAAGCAACATCAAGCTGAGAAGCAGCAAAGCTCACATGGAGGAAGCACACCAATCTGTGTGATCATGAAGTATCGACAGGATCAGGTATCAGACATCAAAGACCCAGAACAAAAAACCACATCAATGTGAATGGGGGCGGTGTGTAGAGTGGAGACCCAAAGTTCATCTATAGATAATTGGACATACCCTCACAGAAGGGTCACAAGGAAGAGATGAGTCAGTCAGGGTGCAGTATAGCACTGAGGAAACGTACAAGTTTCCTCTAGTTCCTAATGTTTCCCCCATCCCACCCCCATTATCATGAACCAATTCTACCTTTCAAATCCATTTAGACCAGAATATGTACACTGGTACAGATAAGAGCTCCTAACACAGAGAATCCAGGACAGATAAGCTCCTCAGGACCAATAAGGAGAGTTGCTATACCATGAGGATAGGAGGAGAAAAAGGGGAAACTGATCACAATAATGGACATATAGTCCCACCCAACTCCCCGGCCAGGGTCACAAACAACTGAAAACCGGGTGAAGGGACCAGTGGTCAGTGTAAGACATGAAAAATAATAATTCATAAATTATCAAG
Source organism: Nesogale talazaci (assembly GCA_004026705.1). Taxonomy (NCBI): domain Eukaryota; kingdom Metazoa; phylum Chordata; class Mammalia; order Afrosoricida; family Tenrecidae; genus Nesogale; species Nesogale talazaci. The sequence goes on along the minus strand of PVJH01005372.1, from coordinate 86,594 downwards.
GGTTCATGAGGAACTGAAGGAAAAATGAGGAGCTGATACTAAGGACTGAAGTAGAAAGAAAACATTTCAAAAATGGTGATGGCAACATATGTATAAATGTGCTCGATGCAATGGATGGATGGATGGATGGATGGATGGATGGATGGATGGATGGCGATAAGAGCTTTAAGAGGCTCCCAATAAAGTGATTTTTCTAACAAAAAAACCTCTAATTCAGACACATCACCCAATATCTCTGTCCCCAAACTTTGGAGAGGTATGTATTTGGTCTCCATTTCATAGATGAAAACCCCAAAGCTCAGTGCAGTTTATGAAACTGTCCAAGATCACAGAACCAGACACTGGCACTGAAACCCAGATTCACCTGATATCATAGCCAAGGTTCTTTCTACATCCCAGGCTCTCTGGATAACCTGGAGGCAACGGCCCTCAGCCCAGCCTCATCTGTCCCTTCATGGCCTTCCTGAGCTGGGATGGGGTGCTGGAGGACCCCCTCACAATTCCCTTATCCCTGATCTTGGTGATAGAGAGGGGTCGACATGGAGAACATCTCCCGAACACACTGGACAGATGATTCCCAATCTCTGAAGCATTCCTATCCAACCCTCTCCTCTTGGTCTTATACCAATTATTTCCTATTCTTTACATACAGAGACCACCCCCTCCCTCTATGTCTCAATCTTTGACCCTCAATATCAATCATTTGTCTCTTCTCCTTGACTCTATGTCAGTGATCTGTCCCTCCTCATGTCAGCCCGTTCTCCTTGGAGGATGCAGCAAAAATCAATCCACAAGATATGTCTTGCTTTCCCATCTCCTCCCCTCTCAGGCCTATCCTTTCTTTTATCCTGCTCAAGTTGCCCTTTGTCTTGTCTCTTCATCATTTTTTCAAATTTAACTCTTCTCATCCTTCCTCCATCTTCTTGTCACAAAGATGTCCCTCTGGGTTTACACATCTGACTCCCATCCCCCAACCCCACCTCAACCAACCTCCCAGGCAGCCCCATCGTACAGTATAGACTGGCCAGTGTGGATCAACTGGGGTTTTCTGTTTAAACTTCTCCCAGTGCCAAGGGCACTGGCCCCCTGTGGCCTCCATCTAGCCCACATGAAGATTTGGTGCCTCCAAAACTCTGTGGTGGGTAAACACTAGCAAGGGAAGAAAACTGGAAGAGGAGGACATAAATATTTATAGACTCCAATGTAGACCTAAACATGGATGTCTTTTTTTTTTAAGATTCACTTCCAAAAATCTAAGAAAATGTTGAATACTACGAGTAGTTTATTTCTAAATTTTCATGCCTTAAGCAACAACAGCAAAATTTGAGTTCTGTTGCTAGAATGGGATCTAACTTTTTGCCATGTGCACCCTAGGCATTTTCATTCTTTCTTGCAAAAAAGACAAGCGAACAACCCCCCAAATAGCCGAGTCATTCTAATTCTCCTTTTGGAACAAACCACTTTTAAAAATAAATTATATTCCTTATAGAGCAAGCCTACAGTGCTTGACCGGCTCACTTTAATCAATGTTCAGGAAGAGAAGAACTACTGCTCTCAGAAGAAGCACCACAAAAAGAGGAAGGGAAATCAGGCTCCCTTATCCACTGCTCTGTGAGTCAGAATCCACTCATGGCAGTTGAGGTTGGCTTTTTGAGTTTCACTGATTTCTCTGTGAGCAAAGCTCTGGTTCAGAGCACACTGATCTGCAGAAACCTCCCTGCAATCTACATGGGGACCAGGCACTTCTCAAGCCAAAGAATCATTTGATCTTTCTTTAATGCATAAACGTTTCACCAAAGAAATTCTTTAGAAAGCAAGTTAACCATCTGAGTAAAAAGTTAGATGTTCCTGGACCGAATCACTTCTTTGAAGGAAGCCCACCTGCAAGCGAAGCAAGAGTCCAGAAGCACAAATGGTGACTTGCATGAAAGAGGAAGGGGGATGTGTTAGCTTCTCCTACAATCCGAATAGCAAAGGCAAGCCAACCAAGAGGATAGAAAGCATGTGCTCAGGCCCCCAGACCCCCAAATGACCATGGTGCTACCATTTGTTTTACCATTATTTACATATACTAGTCTTAAAGCTTTGGTTTTGGATATTTTTAAATGTTACAAAACCCTGAGGGATTCTAGCGGAGAAAAAAATTTTCTCCCTGAAATATTTTCATACACCTTACACAAACCAAGCATGGTTTACTTAATATTGAGGGATATGGATCATTCTGCCAGTCTCAAGCTTCAGCCTGGTGTCATTGGTTAAGCATTTGGGGTTGCTAATCACAAGTTGGACCATTCAAATCCACTAGACACTCTGAGGAAGAAATGAGTCTCTCAGCTCCCCTTTAAAAGCCTTCAAAACCCTCCAGAGTCATTCTACTGTGCCTCAAAAGATGACGATGAAACAGAATCAACTCTATGGAAATAGATCCATTGGTTTTGTTTTTTAAAATAGCTTTATCAACACATACTTCACATATCCTACAATTTAACCATCCAATCATGTCAAGAGCGTCATGCAATTTCTTCCCATACTCATTGTTACTCACTTCCCATCTCCCCTCACTCCGCTCTGCAATTCCACTATCCAGTTACTCTCTGTATCAATCTACCTACTCTGGATTTCATGCACAGAACATCATAAAAGCAAACAAACCAAAATAATCCAACAATGCCTAGACAAACACAGAAAAACCTCCATCAAGGAGAAAGCAGAAAATATTAATGGAACAACAACAAAAAAAATGAAACAACTGCAAAATGGATCAAAACTGCCATTTTAAATTTGTTCTCATTTTTCATATTTTCTGTTTCCTTTTTGATATTAAAGTATTTTATTTGCTTTACTTTGATATTGTTAGGTTTTTTTGTTGTTCTCATCTTTTCTAAATGTATTTTCTGTACATGAAATTCAGGATAGATAAATCTATAGAAATAGTACAGGATTAATTATTCCTTGGGGAGTTTGGGGAGAGATGAGGAGTTAATAATGGTTACAAGGAAAAAGAAAATGCTCTAAAATTGATTGTGGTTATTATTGTACAACTGTTTAATATGATTGAGCTATTGAATTACATAGTTTGTGAATTATATGCCAATAAATCTATTAAAATGAAATAAGGAAAATAAAATGTGTCAAAAAGGGGATCAACTGATATGGTGTTACATTTTAACATAAATACATCTGCCATGACTGACTCTACAATGTTCTCTGTCTGGTACCAAGGTTGTTCACATCCCTCTGTGAAGGTCAGACAGAGGGAATTCACTGGAAACTTAATCCTTGTGGGGGCCCTGAAGATGAATTTGAGATTTCAATAGTCATCCACAGTCTTCTGGAAATCAAGTGCTCACAGTTTACGCTCTGTCAGTATTCCCTCCCTCAGATTTGGGTTTCTTTATTTACAATCCTTGGATCACACAGGCTGGTGTGTTCCTTCCATGTAAACTTTGTTGATGCCTCACTTAGATGGCTGGTTAATTGAGAGCCTTTAAGATTTCAGACACTAATTTTTTCTGATAGCCAGAGACCATCGAGTTGCTTTTCCCACACTTTGCTATAGCCCCATATCTGCAGTGATCTCTTCATGAGGATGAGCATCAAACAGGGCCATGGCATAATTTTTTTCTCAGATACGGAGGTAGAACTAAGTATGAGCTCCAAATCCATTCTTGTATCTATGGTTTATATATCTCTGGTACACTTTAGAGACATCATTATCATTTTATGATTGAGAACAGCTGAGGATAGGATAAGATAGGAAAGGATAGCATAGGACAGCATAGGCTAGGATAGGACATTATAGAATAAAAGAGGATAGGATAGGACAGGATAGGATACAATACAAAAGAAGCCAAGGCCTGCATTGATGGTATGTATCAAATGAGAGGAAAGGGTGTGAAAAGCAACCCCTTCACACTGATCCCACATGTTAGAGCATTGTGAAAGAGTTGACCTTTGGTGGTCTGTAAACCACCATCTCAAGCTGGGAAAACTCACCCTGAAAGTTCCAATAACTAGGGGCTGGGATTAAAGGTCGCCTTAGGAAACAATGAACACATTGTTCTTATGTGGGGCGATCAACTCCCTGAGAGTGTTTAAGAACAAAATCCTGCCATCTTGTTACGATTTCTTAAATTATACATTCTCAGACAGTGAATAGCCAAGATGTGGCCAGAGCTATTTAGAAACACTTTAGAGCATGTGAGCATAATTTCATACTCCATTATAAGGCATTCTTATGAAATTACATGCTGCATCTCTCCGAATGCCAAGACAGTTCATCCTAAACAGAAGTGCTCTGATACGTTCATACCAAAGCCTTCAGAAATTAAAAATATGCCTGGAGATGACATTAATACACCTAAATTGAGAGTTCCCAATTTGAACAAGAGTTCTATTGTTGAAACCTTGACTTTTCCAAACATTCCTTTCATCTTTCTTTTTTTTTCTTAACCTAATTTTCTTTTCTAACTTAAAGACCTTGTATCTCCAATCCTCCAGCCTTTCTCCCCAGGAGCATAAGCTACTGCTTGAACACAGACTTCTTCATTCCCACACAAGTTGTTGGAAAGGTGGCCAAATGGAGCTGCAATTCTATTGACAGGCCTGAGTTGAAACCTATCAATTGTCCCTCCCTATCTTTGTTTCTGCCCTTGGCCAAGATCAGGATGCAGGGTTGACATGAGAAACCCAATAGCCCTTGTAAAGGCACCTAGCTCAGCCTTCCTGGTAAAGATCAGTAAGGAACTGACCACCTAAGGTTTTGTGACCTACTGAATGTGGAAGACAAGGGTAAAGTGTGCATTTCAGTCCTTTGTGAAGATTCTAATGTAACTCATCCTCCCCAAAGTTAGACTAGCATGTTTGGGTAAATATGGTCCGAAACAAGCATTTTCATCTGAGTTTTGTAACTCATCCTATAGTAATAAGAATCTCTAACTGCAAGACTAGAGAGCCCCACCCACATATTTCTAGAAGACTCCAGAGGATGCCATGCACATTCTTAAAGCACCCACATTTTATGGTTGGTTGTTGCTGCTTCTGCTTCAGGTCACTCTGCAGACCTCTGCTGGTGGCTGCCTGGCCACCTGGGAAGAGAGTTGGTAGACTGACTGTCTGCGGTCACTCTAGACCAGGGGTCCTCAGACTTTTTAAATAGGGGGCCAGTTCACTGTCCCTCAGACCATTGAAGGTTCAGACTATAGTTAAAAACAAAAACAAAAAACTATGAAAAATTCACTATGAGAAATTCCAGGATGAGTCAGCTGCTAAGCAGGACAAGGAGTGGCAGCAAAAACACCTGGTGGCTGGATACATGTCCTTGGTGAACCACATGAGGCCCATGGGCTGTAGTTTGAGGACACCTGCTGCAGACACTGAGGTTCTCTTGTGGAGGGAAGGAGGCTTCCTCTCTTTGGGTGAAACTATTTAGTGGACCCTGAGTCCTTACCCTCTGAAACCCCACATCCCTTAGTCACCTCACCTCTGTGGACGCAGTTAAGACTGGCTGACTGTTGCTACACTGACATCAGGGAAGGAAAAGCGGTTACTGACAAGTTGCCTCATAAAGGCTTCTAACCTTCCCTTGGAGATGATCAAACATTATTTTCTAAGTAAAATCAGCTTGAATGAAAAGACTCAAGTACCCACCTATTACGAGAAAAAGGAGGCGACAGAAGGCCACATGGGGCAGGCAACCATGAAAACGCAAGTACAGGAAACCTGGAAAATATGAAGGAGACCTAGAACTAGGGGCTTGCGCTTGAACAGAATTTCATGATGCTGCACGTGGTAAGGGCCAGGGCACCCTGCGATGCTTCACCCGGGTAAATCGCTCATTCCCAGCTAGTCAAGGGCACGGCTCCCCTCTAGACAGCATTGTATAAAGGGTGCCTAAATGTGCTCTAGTCCAGAAAATCCGGGAGAGGAATAGTGACAGGTTAAAGAAATTTCATTACCCCACTACCTCTCTCAGACTCCAAGTGTGACTAATTGATTTTGATGATCACAACAGACTGTGGTGTGGTGTCAGGGATGGCTGGAGCTTGCCAGAATTTGGATAGTTCTGCAGGTTTAATTATTCTCGGGTAAGAAGTTCTCCCTGTTTCTATGAAGAACACATGATCCCCGGGACCCACTCAGGGTCCTGCACATGGGGCAGGAGGGAGCTCCCACTTTTCCCAAGCACCATTTTGGAATGCTATATCTGCACTTTGAGGTGGTCACTGTACAGATTGGATAATACCAGCCTTTCCATGACAGATATTTAAATAAATGCTTTCCATGTGAAGCATGAGTAATTATTATCAATATTTGGGTGAAACCAGAAGACCGGTGACAGCTCCAACAGCTGCATTCAGCTTTGGCTCAGTAACAAAACCCAGAGAGCTCCCCAGCGAGAAACAAGGCAGGGTTTGATGAATTCCACTCAGCTTTTTCGGTTACAGATTATTAAAAGATGAATTATAAAATTGGCACAATAGTGGCCACGCGCATTCTTTCAGACCAGCATCATCCCCAAGACTCTGGTGGTCACAAAAGAATCTTTAAGTCAGAGGACAATTCAGGTCTCACGCAAACAGGCACTGCTTGTCAAGCTGCCTCTCACCATTAGCACGTGGCAATCTCTGAGCAATGGCCCAGTGACTGAACACAGACAGCCTCGTGCAGAGATTACAGGACAAAGACGACCCAGGAGGACAAGTGTGTTAGTCTGGGTAGACTAGAGAAACAAATTCATAGACATGCATACGGATAGAAGGGAGAGGTTTATACACAAGAGGAATGGAGCATTGAGAAAGCATCCCAACCCAGTCCAGTCCAAGGTCGTAAGTCCGATATTAGCCTGTATGTCCAATACAAGGCTATAAAGTCTCCTTCCAACTCAAGAAGCATGTGCGATGACACCAGGACAACCACAGGGGAATGAATGCAGAGTCTTGTGTGTCCGGTGGCAGTAGAAGCATCTCAGTGCTTGTAGGGGTCTCCCCATGGCCTCCCAAGCATCTCAACACAGCAGGAGTCTCCATGTGGCTTCTCTGGCCCCAGAAGTTTGGCTCTATCAGAGCAAATCCATGTCGCCTCTTCTCCGGTTCCTCCATTCTCCAGGAATGAGGATCGATCAGCATGCTGTCATCTCGTCTTGTCAGTAGTTCATTGTCTTGGAGACTCAGTTCAGTCTCTCTTCTCCAATTGGGAAATACCACAAGACTTCCCAGAATTCTCAGGAGAAAGCCATGCCCACACAGAGGCCTCATTGGCTACTCACTGGCTATCTCCAGATTGACAGGCTAGATTCTACCTCTAGACTCCCAATCTGAAATTGACATGAGTACATGACCGCCACAACAAGCATGCAACCTTTGTCTTGTGCACAAGTGAGAACTGAGGGGAGATTTAGGCAGGTGGGCAATTCTGCCAGAAGACTTTTCAGCCCAGGCCAGGGACTGAGGGAGGAGTTCTACATCTTGCTGGCCAGATCCAGGGTTCTGATAGACCCTCGTTGGGGGACTCTAGATGGAATTTGGTAAAATGCACTCAATTAATTAGGATGGAGAGCAGATCCACCACAGTGCGCGGAGTGTGTGTTTCCAGATTGGCTTCTCCTCTGACACAGATGGTGAAGTCAGAGTGCATGCGCTTAGAGAGGTCTCAGCATTCCACGTCTCTGGCTGAGAACGCCCTTTGACCCACACTCCTGCCTCCAGGGAGGGCCCCGGAAGAATGTGCTGTTGCTCTTAGATGTGATTCCAATGCCAAGTGATTGTATGCACAACAGAAGGAAACACAGTCTGGTCCTGGGCCAGCCTCACCCTTGTTCCTATGCTAAAGTGACCAGATTTTAAGCGGGACACCATTGACCAGGGGGTGGAGGTGGGGGGATTGTTCTTGATTAAAAATTTGGTCTATATAAAGCAACGCAAATTTTCATAGAATGCAAAAGTAGTATTGTAATACATTTATTTTAATCTTAAAATGTCTCACGATGTTGATAAATTGTTAAAAAGCGGGACGTCTGGTCACTTTATCCTGTGTCTGAGCCTATTGTCCATAAATACAGACAGCTCATCCATGTGTGGAGATACAACCCGGTACCTGTCTCCACGTAGCATTATTTCGAAGACAACTGTTCCCCTAGCACATTTGGGGGAAACAACATGGACTCACATCCTTGTCTATCCATCTCACTGATTCCCTTGACCTTCTCACTGAGGCACTCGAGGTGACCTTGAACCTGCCTCTGGCGGGGCTCCTGAGAGCCTCTTGAAGACAAGGACCATGGTTCAGCCTTGATGTGAGACTAACCTGGGAAGAGAAAGACAGGAGGAGAGCCTGTAGGACATCACTGGACCCTGCAGGCCATCGGAATACAACAGACTATGCTGGGTTTGACGGTAGCTAAAGGTTTCCAGCAGAAGAAAGATGAGACTTTCTACCCCAACAACAACAACAAAAATGTCAGCCTTGGCAATTCACGGGGGCTGTGCTTCTCTGTCTCAGGGATTCGCTGAGAGTCAGAAGCAACTCACAGGGGTCAGCGAGTCTAGTTTTCTTTCTGAGGGGACACCACAGGCTAGGCATACAAGTCCTACTGAATATGAGTGGTAAACCCTCCTGGGATAGGTAGATTCATTGTGCCAGCCTGGCCAAAAGAAGCATGTGGCGGTCATGTACTTCCTTTCAGTTTCATGATTGGGAGTGTAGGGGTGGAGTTTAGCCTGTCAATCTGGAGATAACCAATGAGACCTCTGTGTGGGCATAGCTTTCTCTGAGAATTCTGGGACATTTCACAATATGTCCCTTGTGAAGGTGAGAAACTATACACTCAGTCTCGTGGAGTTGGTCTAAATACAAGACAAGATGGTGGCATGCTGATAGATCCTGAGCCCTGGAACCTGGAGAAGCCAGAGGAGAAACCACATGGACTTGCCCTGATGGAATTAGACCAATGGGACCAGAGAAGCCACAGAAAGACCCTTGCCAGAGCTGGGATGCTTCTACCGCCAATGGATACTGCTAATATACCCTGAGCCCTGGAAATGAGGAGCTATGGGGAGACCCCTGCCAGCACCGGGATGCTTCTACTACTGCTGGATACACAAGACTCTGCACCCACTGGCCTGTGATTTTCCTGGGGTCATTGCACGTGTTTTGTGAGTCAGAAGAAAACTTTATAGACCAGTATCAGACATATGGGCTAATATTGATCTTATGACCTTAGGCTGGACTGGGTTGGGATGCTTTCTCAATGTTCCGTTCCTCTTGTATATAAACTTTTCCCTTATATCCTTATGTGTGCTTATGAATTTGTTTCTCTAGTCTACCCAGACTACCCGGAGCATGTGGGATTTATCAGGTTGCAGTTTGATTGAAGGGCAAAGAGATAAATGGCCCGTGCTCTCTGGTGATGAAGTGTGTCTCTTTAGGTAGTTTTCTGCCTTAACCTGTGAGCTACACTACCCGTGGTTGTGTCACTAGAGCTTGAGGCTCCTTTAAGACCTGCTTTGCCATGCTGCTGGTGCATACGTCACTTGAACTCAGGACTGGTGGATCTTGTCATCTTGCGTTGCTGCCATCTGATATACCATGTGAGCCTGCTTCACTAAGCTTCTGAGCTACTGACTGTTAGTGACTCACCTTGCTTGCCTTGCCCGAGGGAGGACTCTACTGTCTTCTTCCTTGACCTTGGACCCAGCAGCCCACATGAGTTGAAGGCCTTCCAGTATTAAAGACCAGATATTTTAAAATCAAAAAGTTAAAAAGCAAGCAATCAAATCAATGTGAAGGGTTGGGAAAGTAATGGAGATCCAAAACCCATCTGCAAGTTAACATACTAAAGACCGGATAAACTTGGGATCCATCTGCAGTGTACTAACTGTTCCATGAAAGTGAGTTGAACTGAACCCTCTGTACTGCTCTATGAACTAGTTAGCTATTATATTCGATATATATATTTTCATATATATATATATATATATATATATATATATATATATATATATTCATAAGTGCCCTGGTTTCTCTAGAGAACCCTTGCCTAACACTCCTTCCCTAAGTTCCCTTAGGGTACTCCAGTTTTGAATTTCAATTCCCTGTCTTAAAGATCATCTTTCCCTTATCATCCTGGAAGACAGAGAGCTACTTCTTCGCTTTTTCCCAGAGAAAATTTCCACTCCCTCCCCAGGGACAAGTTTCTTTTCTAACAAGGAATTCTGTGAGCCTTCACTGGTTTCCAGTCCCAGTAGTATTCAGTCAAGAACGAACGTGCTTTCACCACTAATCCACATGGACTTTGCTGCTTCAAATACAGCCCCACGGAGCTCTCACCTTTGTGTGGTCTGAAGGTAGCGTACCCCAGATTCTTCCTTTGTCTTTTAGAGAGCTATAGACACTCTGTCTGGCACAAACATGCATCCCCCAAACAACAAGAGTTTTCTGAAACAGTGCCATCTAAGTCTACCTGCAGGGAAGCATCTCTAAAGGCCCCTGTGGTGTGTGCGCATGAGGAACAGGCACCAGCAATGCTCAGTTAGGGGTGTGGAATGTTGAGAACTTTCCAAGTGTATGTATTCTAATGTCAACTCTTATGCTTGAGGAAAAGTTTGTCTGACAGGGCATAAATACTTAGTGCATTAAGTTATAAATGTTCAACACCCTAAAAACCATTTTCTTCACACAAATAAAAAATGTCCACCAAGAGAGATATTCCATGCTCACCATGGAAAGAGCAGTCCTGTGGTTCTCAACCTTCCTCATGCCATCACCCTTCCATGTAGCACTTCATGTTGTCGGGATTCTCCCCCCCCCCCCCGAATCATAAAATTATTTTCATTGCTACTTCATAACTGTCATTTCACTACTGCTATGAGCTGGGTAACCCCTGCGAACAGGTCCTTCGACCCCCATTTGAGAAGTGCTGGAGTGGTCTCTGCTTTTGTGCAATTTGTTTACCTTGTCTTTGTCTGTGTCTCCCTCTTCCTGACCACACCCAGGAGCTCTACTGGAAATGGACAATGAAACAAGTGATGGGATCTTTCTGAACACCAGACCCTTCCCTGCGTCGCACGGATGCAACAGCCTGCGCAGCCTTGATTTCATCATGGCCCTGATGAACTCATACAGCCCAGTGCCTTAAATGCATTGGGTAGCAGAGACCCCCGGGCTCCTCTTGATCTCAGCATGTAGAGAGACAGCATAACCTTGACATGGCTTCCCGAGGGGCAGAGCACCGACTGGGAAGCTGCCCACAGAGACCAGCCAAAACTCTGTGTGAGTGTGAGTGTGTGTGTGTGTGTGTGTGTGTGTGTGTATGTGTGTCCTGGGAGCCAGATCAAATTTGGGGATAAAACTTCTTCTTCCAACAGCATTGGCAAGCAGAAAGGGAAACATGTAAAGAGACATGCTCCCCCTCTCAGCAGTAAATCAGCAAAGCCAGAGCGGAGAGGTGGGGCTGTGGTTTATTAGGCACATCTGTAATAACTGGCCTGCAAGATCCAGAGAAGGTTTCTCTCTGGCCTCACTGTGACTCGTCCCAAGCTGAAATGCTCGGATCCAAAAAGTTAACCAGAGAGCAAAAAAAAAAAAAAAAAAAGTTCCTCTGAGCTAGCTGGAAACATCTCTTTTCCTTCTTAAAAAAAAAAAAAGGCTCAAATGGTAGGAAACAACACAGATTGAATTCTAGTCACCACCTTCTTAAGAAACAAGAAAACTTCTCTGATCTGATAGTATGCGTACCTTCACCTGGCTTGTGGGCTGTCACTGAAGAACACAAACAGCACCTTTCTCCTTCTCTACTGTATCCCAGTCCTTAGCAGAACAGTTCGCGTGTCATAAATGCTCAGTAACTATTTCTCCAAAGCACACGCTCCTCAAGTTGAAAGAGTGGATGGCTTCGACGGTGCTCCTCTGAAAGTTGGTGAAATGAAATTCATCCCACTTGTCAATTACAGCTTAAGGAGATTACCTAGCCGGAGGTGACATTCTTGAAATAAGATTTTGCAGGCAGAAATCCATCTGTCAACTAATGATACAGATATTAAGAAATGGGAAGCCCCTCACAAAATTGCCGCGTCTCACCTCCTGGCTGTGCAGAGACGCGACTGAAGGGCCATTAGCTGCTGACACAGCAGGGTGAGAGTCCTTCAGCTCCTGTTCCCCACCTTCACAACCTGTTCAGAAAGCAGCAACCCTCCAGCAAGCAACAGGCCCGTGTGCTGTTGATGCCATATGACACCCTGCTGGTCAAATTCTCCTTCCTTCCAGCATGCAAATAATTCCAAACAGACTCATCACTGTCATGATGCAAGAGGACCATTGCTGACACAATGAAAATAGTTATGTTCGAATAAACACAAACTCAGCTAAACACTCAACAGTCTGGATACCCATTTTTTTTTTATTCCTACTCATGATCCCAGAATTAAGCTGATTTACATCCTCAACATCAATGAAAAAGAAGTCTCTTTCAATAAATCTGTAGCATAAAGAAGCAGATGTATTATTTTAATATGATTATAGGTGGTCCTATTAATCTTACTTGTGAGAACAAAATTTTAAGTGCTTTTAAAGTAGTTATTTGCACATAAAAGGGATTCGACTTTTTTTAATGAGTCAAATTTATTTAAAGACATGCCTAACTGGATCTTTCCATCAATGCTTTGTTTAAATCCATCTCCTTTAGTGGTGCGGCCAGAAGTGCTGACACTGAATTGTTTTTGAAATATCCTATAATATTTTACTTTTATAGTAGTTTAACTTCATCTAATTTAATGAGACTCTCATCTACGGAAAATTGAGGTAAATGAGCTTACAAGTGAAAATATCACTTCACAATCAACAAATATGGAATTTTTAAAAGTGTTTTTCCATCACGAACAAATCGCCGATTTTTGTCCTTTCTTCTTGAGCTTGTCCCACACTTTCTGTAGTGATCGTGGCCTCGATGGCACAAGAGTAAGAAGGTGAAGTGAAGACAAAGTATGTTCCATTTTTCCTATCCTCTATATTCTGATTATTGCCTCGTTCATTAACTGTTCACCTGGTGGGACTGGACCTGTGAGCCACAGAAATCACCAAAAAGAAAACATTAACCATACCATGCCTCTATGAGGAATGACAGGTAAGGTTTTTGATAACCATGATAACATGGTCTTACATCCCTAGTAAAGATTTTTCAGTAAGGCCATTAAACATTGGTTTTAAATATACTTAATAAGTTCCTTCCTTGCAAAAGCTCCAGCTTCTAATATCAACAATTCTTTCCTCTAATATCAACAATTCTTTCTGTACTCCTGGCTTCAGTGAAAGAGCACTTAGTGAATCATTTCTACGACTACTCGTTTTTAGATGGTGCTCTCAGTAAGAACTTCTTATGACTCCTGTTATATGCTAAGGGCTGAGCCCAGAAACAAGGTAAAGTTTAAAGACCCAAGTCCACACAGAGCTACCACCAAGGAAGACTGACAATCTCCTTCCTCCAGACCAGCCACTGAAAATGCTATGAGGCACAGTTCTCCTTTGACACGAGTTGCCATGAATCAGAATCAACTTAGTGCCAACTGGCTGGTTGGTAATTGTGATGGTTACATAAGCATTTGTCAATTTGAGGATTAAGAGTGGATGGGTAGAGGCTAGCCTGTCAATCATTGTATAGTTAATGAGACTTCTGTGTGGGCATGGTCTTCTTCAGAAGATTCTGGGAACTCCAGTATTTCCTCCTTAGCTATCAAAGACCGTCTCTCTCTCTCTCTCTCTCTCTCTCTCTCTCTCTCTCTCTCTCTCTCTCTGTGTGTGTGTGTGTGTGTGTGTGTGTGTGTGTCAGCTCACTCAATGAGAAGCATATGACACTATGCTGAGTTCCATAACCTGAAAGCTGAAGGAGCTACCTGGAGATGCTTGCCAGTGCTGAGATGCTTATACTGCCACTGGATCCACAAGATTTCCCAACCACTGGCCTGTGATCTTCCTGCATTCAGCATCATTGCTTATGTTCCATGAGTCTGAAGAGGATTTATAGATTGGTATCAGACATATGAGCAAATATCAGACTTCTGGACTGATCTGGACTAGACTGGGATGTTTCTCAATATGCAATTGGTCTTGTATATAAAACTCTTTTCCATACACATATGCATGTTTATGAATTTGTTTCTCTAGTCTACCTGGACTAACACAATAATGTAAACATCTCATGGTCTAGTGGTGGGAATAGTTTTATAACAAAGTTAATCTCACTTATTAAGCATAGACTAGAGGTAGGTACAAAGAAGGACCAGCCAACTCTGGTGCTAAAGAGGCCACATGAAGCAGAGAACAGTTTCTTTTGGTCTCTGGGGAATGAGATATACTGCCCAAAAGATGTGGAAGGGAAAGGCATTCCAGATGGCAGGAAGGTCCTGCAGAAGCAGGGTGAGGGATAACAGGTGGATAAGTGATGAGTAGTGGGTCACTATCATTAGATAACAAGAACATGGGAGAGGAGCAATGATGGAAAAGCAAATTAAAAACAAATCACAATGGAACTTTATTCTGATTGTTGTCATGCAACACAGTGGCTTTTCATCTATGTTTAAGTAACTTCAATCATCTGATGAAAACAAGAGTTCCTCTCCCTAGAAAACACACTTCATCTACAACGCTTCCCTGGCATAGTCTCATACTTCCACCCTCTCTACTACTCACATATATTATTCATTTTTATTCCATGCACATTGCATGCCCAGGTTTTTGAACCAAGAGATCAGGATTCTCCTACAGACCTTGAAACAAAGAAGTGAAAATGAGTAGGAGTCCCAAGAGACTGAATTCATTGTGCAAACTCTGTCTTTCCTTCCTTTCTCCAGTCCTGGCCTTCCCAAGGCAATTCCCTATTCTGTTCTACAGCTAAGCAATGAAGAAGCCTTCTGATCTTAAATTTTCAGTGTTTGAAACAGGTTCTTCCTCCTTTCATTTCAACCTTAGTCATTAACAACAACCATCACCAATATCTGTGATGCTTTATAGTTTGCTATCAGGGAAACTGTCTGTAAGGTGATTAGGAGTTAGACTCAACTTGATAGCCATGGCTTACATTAGTTACAGCAGGACTCTGAAGCAGGGATGGTATTTCTAAGGTCTCAAGTTGAAGAGAAGGGTTCAGGGTTTTGTATCTTCCGTAGACCAGCTGGACGACATGAATTCCCCTGGGAAGGAGTTGTGACCTTTGGGGATGACTCTTTCCCACCAAAGAAATTCTTTAAAAAAATAAAATAAATAATTCTGATCACTGGGGGCACTTTTTCAGCAGCCTTCCCAGGCTGCGGATTTGAAGGAGGAGCCTGAGTGCAAACCCAGACTCTGGCCGTGTTCAGATCTGCGGTCCTGCATATCAGCCCCAGTCCATCCAGAAGAAGGAAATGCCCAGACAGAATTTTAGACATCCAAGGGATTTGCTAGAGGAAGATGTAAGCAAGGAAACATGAAAGGGGGAGAAAGAGTTGGAGGAGCTCCGAGATGCAGGACTGATTCCTGTGAAGAAAAGAGGGAGAGAGAGGAGGGAGGGAGGGAGAGTATAAGAGAATAAATGATTGCAAACTCCAGTGCAATTCTAAGAAATTTGAGGGAAATCCCTTAGGGAGTTTTAAACCCAAGTTACTGTCAGAGAAGTGCTACAAGCTACAGGCTACAAGCTCCAAGCCTGCCTTACCCCATTGTGACACTGGGTCATTGACTGTGGAAAGCAGACAAGGCACAGGCTCACTGATGGAGTCCAGGTCATAGCTGCTGGGACTGTCCATTAACTC
Organism: Nesogale talazaci; assembly: GCA_004026705.1. Taxonomy (NCBI): domain Eukaryota; kingdom Metazoa; phylum Chordata; class Mammalia; order Afrosoricida; family Tenrecidae; genus Nesogale; species Nesogale talazaci. The sequence goes on along the minus strand of PVJH01005372.1, from coordinate 70,815 downwards.
TGACTTGTCGCAGGAGATCTAAGATTCATGTTGTCAGAGCTGCCATGCCTTTAGAACTTTCTTCAACTCTTTAAACCTCAATCTGTTTTGGTGGAAAGCCATTTAATTTGAGATATCATTCCCATGTGAGCCAGGTTCTGTTGCTATACTTGCACAACCAGCACCACAGGCCAATTTTAGAGCATTTTCGATCCTCCCCAAAAAGAAACCTCATCCCCAGTAGCAGTCACGTCCTAGTTCCCCAACTCCAGGAAACCATGACTTTATTTTTCTGCTTCCAAAGAATTGCTTATTTTGGACATTTCATAGAATGAAACCATACAAAATGTGGCCTTTTGTGCCTGCCTTCTTTCCCTTCAGTGTTCTTATTTTATATATATATATATATATATATATATATATATATATAATATATATAATCAGATTGATTTCTCAGTGTTGTTGCAGGGACTAAATGGACTAATGTGTTATTTCCTAACTGGGAAATCCTGGTTATAACAGTGGCTTTCCACAAAAAGCAATTCCCCACACCTCCACCCCACGGGAAATCTGGCAACAGGTAAAGGCATGTGCAGTTGTCATATCTGGGGGGGGATTGTCTCTAGTGAGTAAAGGCATGTATCTTCAGGCTACAGGAAGGGATCAACATCCTTCAATGCTAGAGCTGGCTGTACTGGCTAATGCTGTGTCATCCTGGCTAGGCGATGATTCTCAGTGGCTTGGCAGATACTCTGTAATCATTTTTCATTTTTTAACCATCAGCATCCACTCGGTTGAAAGATGAGTCTCCTTGAGGGGTGGCCTCCCTCTGGAATATAAGTGGATGCTCTGGGAAAGCTTGCTTGCTCGATCCTGCATTCTTCTTGTTGCCTGACTTCTAGATGTCAGAGAGTAAACCTGCAGAAGTTTCTGGCCTGTCAATTATTCTGAAGATCTGGGGTTTCACAACACCCACAACTACAAGAAAGCAATCCGCTGCCCGACTTGCAGATCTGGGGGCTCATTAGTCGCTGCAATTACATGAACCAGAGGTCTTCTCATCCCCGAACTCAGAACTTGCCTGCCCTCATAATTGCATAAGCCATTTCCTCACAATACTGTGAGTCGTTTCCTTGAAGTAAATTTATGTGCATCTACTGGTCTATATTTTACTGCTCTAAAGAACTCAGATCAAGACAGTGACCAACCACAACAAATAAGCATCTGGTCTAAAATGTCCTTCTGCTTAAGCCGAGAAACTATAGCTAATGCAATACACTCAGCTTCTCAGTTTCCTGTAAAAGCGTGTTGCTTATTTATTGCTGGGAGATGTGAGTGAAAAACAAAATCTCTGTTCTCGTGAGAATTGCATTCTGTTGGGGATAATAATATAGCTTACTTCATAGGGTTGTGAAGTTTAGATGAATTAGCACATGTAAAGCACTTGGGACAAGGTGTAGGACATAGAAAGAGCTCAGTAATGTTGAATTTCTCCTGTAACACAAGTATGATGGCGTTTATCACATAATACAATCTCATTAAATGGCAATTGAGCTAGCTATCAATATAGATAAGGAATCATTTTCTAATTAAAATTTGCCTGCCCCCTGAACACCCCGTTTCTTCTCTGCCTTCTTCCATGTTTGCCCTCAGCTTCCCCTGGGGACAGAGGAGGTCTTGGACAGTGCACAGTTCATAGGACAGTTTCACAGTTCAATGGCAGCTGTATACATGGACTTCACCAGATGGAATAAACAGGAATCAAATCAACTACATAAATAAGTTCAATATCAGTAGCCAAAATGAGGGCTGGAGCTAATTGTGAAATAGACCATCAATTGCTCAGATGCAAATTTCAGGTTGAAGTTGAAGAAAATTAAACCAAAATATAACTTGAGTATATCCCACCTGACTTTTGAGAAGACCTCAAAAGAAAATTTGATACATTGAACACTACAAACAGAAGATCTGCGTATGTGGGGGATGATATCAAGAACATTAAACATAAAGAAAGAAAAAACATAAAGAAAACAAAGGAAAGTTAAACAAGTAAAGAAAAAAAACAAAGAAAAGATCAAAGTGGATGTCAAAGAGACTGAACCTTGCTCTTAATTATAAAGTAGCTAAAACAAAATGAAGAAATGATGAAGTAAAAGAGTTGAACAGAAAATGTCAAAGGGCAGCCCAAGAAGACAAACTAAAATATTATAATAAAATGTGCAAAGACCTGGAGTTAGAATACCAAAGACCAAAAGTCAGGAACACATTCAACATATTGCAAGCTGAACGAATTGAAGAATAAACCCAAGCCTTTGGTTGCTGTGTTGAAGGAACCTATGGGCAAAATAGTGAACAATTCAGGAAATATCCAAAGAAGATAGCAGGAATACACAGAGTCCCTGTGGCAAAAAGAACTGATGGCATTCAACCATTTCAAGAGGGAACACATAGTCAAGATATGAAACTACAATGGTACGGAAAAAAGAAGTCCATGCTGCAGTGAAGTCATTATACAAAACCAAGGCTGCAGGAATGGAATACTAACTGAACTGTCTCAACACACTGATGAAACACTGAAAGAACTCATTCATCCATGCCAAGAAAATTGGAAGGCAGTTAGCTGGCTAACTGATTGGAAGAGATCCATATTTGTACCCATTATAAAGAAAGAGGAGCCAGCAGCGGAAATAATCTAACAATATCATTAAAATCACATGCAACTAAAATTCTGTAAAAATGCTTGGAAAATGGTTGCAGCATAGAACAATAACAGAGAGCTAGATTCAAGCTAGCTTCAGAAGGGACAAAGGATATTATTATTAATATGGGGTAGATCTTAGCTAATATCAGAGAATACTAGAGAGCTGTTTACTTGTATTTTATTGACTATTCAAAGACATTCAATTGTGTGGATCAAACAAACCATGGCTAGCATTGAGAAGAATGGGAATTCCAGTAGACTTCATTTTGACGATGAAGAATTGTGCATGTTGAAAAAGACAGTTGTTTGAACCAATACTGTGTGGTGGTTTAAATTTTTTTAAAGATGTTTTTTAAGGTCTGATCCTTTCACTATCCTTATTCAATCTGTATGCTGACCAGGTAATATGAGAAGCTGGACTATATGAAGAGGAATATAGCATCAGGATATGAAAGGGGCTTATTAACAAGATACAATATATAAATAGCTTGCCTGCTGAAAATGAGAAATACTTGAAACACTTGTTGATGAAGATCAAAGATTGCAGCTTTTGGTGTAGGCTACAACTCAATGTAAATAAAACTTAAAAAGCTCAAAACTGGACCAATGTACATCATGACATTGAGAAAAGATTGAAATTGTCAAGGATTTAATCTTGCTTGGTGTGTTAGACAGGGTTCTCTACAGAAACAAAACCAGGACACTAGAAATTCTCTTTATATATTTATATAGATAGAAGGGTATGTAAAGTAAGAAATAAACAGTTAACTAATCTGTAAAGCAATACAAATGACTCGGTACAACTCACTTGCATGGGACAGCTAGTAGACCGGCAGTCCTTGGAATCTGGAGGGCCACCCAGTTGTCTTCTGCAGAGCAATTCAGGCTATACAGCCACAAGCAGCAAACAGCAAAGCAGGTCACCAATAGTCAGATGACAGAGTTCAACAGTCCCCAGCTCAAGAGATTTATAGTCCAGGAATGTGGTGAAGCAGGGCTTGAAGGAACCTGAACTCACAGCAACACAGTCCATAGATTAGGTGTCCCATGGATAGTGTTGCTTGGAGACCGAGACACAGGACGAATAAGGGAGCTGGCAGTTCCGAAGATCCAAGAGCAAGAGAGGCAAGGGTGGGACTCGCTGAGCCATTTCTATCTCTGCCATTCAATTGATCTCACGTGTGTTCATTGGCCGTGTTGTCACAACAGACCTACCTATCTTCTTTGGCCATATTGGCACAAGAAGCCTACACTTGGATCCCTGACTATGCTCTTGGTGGCAGCAGTCAAGAGACTAAATGATTTGTTGCACTGGGCAAACCTGCTGTACAAGACCTTCCTAAAGTGTGCCTACCCAGGATGTCACATCGAGAACTCACATGAGTCTGAATCAAGCAGCAGCATTTTCAGTTACAACATATGCATGTGAACAAGGACACTCAAGAAACATTGAAGCATTTTAATTATGGTTTGGGGGAGGAATGTTGTCAGAAGAACAAAGAAATCTGCCTTGGGAGAAGGACAGCCAGATTCCTCCTGAGAAGCAACCATGGTAAGACTTGATTGACAGGTTTTGGACATGTTATCCAGAGAGACTGGTCTCTAGAAAAGGACATTATGCTTGGTAGAGTAGAAGGTCAGTGAAAAAGAGGAAGGCAGGTGGATGAACAAGGTGCTCCAACATAACGATAATCATGAGCATGGTGCAGGAGCAGGTGGTATTTTCTTTCTGTTGGATGTGGGGTCATGAGTTGTACTGGTTGAAACCAACTCAGAAGCCCCAAACGATAACAAGTTTCAGACACGGAAAAAAAATCAAATGGCAGAAGAGGATTGGTATCAGATAAAATATTTTTGGAGAATTGAAAAGGAAAAAAAAGCCCAGAAAGTCATTATAATACATTTCCAAAAGGTTCCACCCACTGTGCCTGCCTCTTCTGCCTTCCTTCTGAGACAGCAAGACCAGTCTCCTCTATTCCTCCTTCTCAGCTTAGTTCAATGTGAAGATGACCCATCTTGTAAACAGTTGATGTCAATGAACAGTACTCATAGAGTTCAGCCCTATAAATGTATTTTCCCTCACGTGTTGTTTTCTTGATATAATATCCAAAATCTGTGTCAACTGATTCTTTATGTTATAGGTAAGGCTTCTGGTAAGTGATAGAAAGTTGGAAGTGATACTTTGGGGAAGTCAAAAGTTGCACTTGGATTTTTAACAACACAGAGGTCAGTACCCCTAACAGCATGTGTTCAAGGAACAACTGTATATAAACACAGCAGAAGGGGAGAAATGAGTTGGTAGAAGGCAATCTTACATCATCTCAGACCTGGATTCCAAATTAATGATGCCCCTCTAGAGAGGCCAATTGCCACCAAATGGAAGAGCTGTGACAATAACAAAAACATCATTTTGCTTCGTTATGATTTCTACCCATCAGTATAGATGCTAGACATCATTTTGTACCAACATTGGCTAGAGAATTGATCCGTCTATACACATTCTTGTGGGAGATCTATTTTGTTTTGCAGGCAAAACGATCACTGGTTCATGACCAAGAAAGCCCTGAGCTTTCATTATATGCACTCTTTTCAATGAGCCAAGGACACAAAAGCTGACTAACAAGGCAAATTATGCTGCTTGAAGAACAGTAATGCTAAATACACAGACACCACACAAACAGACACACACACACAGAGGCACACAGACACACAGACCCTTGAACACACACACCCACTCTGTACCCAAAAAACTTTCTCCAAAATTGCTAAAGAGTTGGGGAGGTTGAGCTGTTTGTTACTGTAGTGAAAGAAAGAAAGAAAGAAAGAAAGAAAGAAAGAAAGAAAGAAAGAAAGAAAGAAAGAAACACAATGGTCTCTTATACTCCTTGAATTACTGAAGACCTGATAAATAAGAAGGCCTCCATGGGAAAAGAAAACTGCCCTTGCTTTCCGGAATGCCCACTCACTGCAGCAAGTTGATTCCAGCTCAGATCAAACCTATCGTGGATTCCTGAGGCTCCACGGATGGATACAAGAACTGTCTCATCTTTCACCCCCTTTGTGAGTCTGGGTAAACTAGAGAAACAGATCCACAGAAACTTATATGTATAAGAGAGAGTTTTATATGAAAGGCAAGTGTACTAAGAATGCATCCCAACCCAGTGCAGCCCAAACCCATAAGTTTGACATGAGCCCATATGTCCGATACCGATCTACAAAGCCCTCCTCCATCTCACAAAACACATGCAATGACACTGACCGCAGGAGAAATGCCCAATCAGTGAGCATGTCAGCATCTCAGTGCTGGCAGGGGTCTCCACACAGCTGCTCCAGCACCCAGGGCTACATCAAGGTAGGTCCATGTGGCTTCTTTTCAGGGATGTCTTGCAGGAAGTGAGCCTTGTCAGCTGAAGCAGGGAACTGGCTAAGGCAGCTGTACCCTGGGCCAACCATCAGAGAGCAAGAGACCTGAGAAGTCAAATAGCGAGGTTCACCAAGCCATTTAGCTCTCTGTCCTTCAGTTACTCCCACATGTGTTTATCGGTCAGGTTGACACAATGAACCTTAACTCTCTCACCCCCATAGTGATTGATAGATTTCGAGCACTGATCTTGTAGTTATAACCCAAAGCCACAGTGCCACAAAATCATAGAACTAATTTAGTTAGCATCATTTGGGGGCTAATTCTGAAATCACAGAGAATCACCCCTGATGTAATTTTCTGCTTCATGGAATGGTTTCCAGAAATAAAAAGTAGGCCCTCCTCTATTCACCTAAGAAAAATAGGACTGTTGAGGTGATTTGTGTGTTTAATACGATTCTGATTAGGATCTGAGTAGGGTTCACAATATGGGAGATTTGTACTCATTGAAAGGAATGAAAATTACCAATGCACACATTGAAAATAAGAAGAGAAGTACTAAGGGTGTTTAGGGACAGGGTCTATTTAATCATGACAAAAGAATGATGATATCTATACTCCCTTACAGGGCATTAAAAAACAGAGCTTCTGGCATATTTTCAGCAAGACAAAATAGGGTGTGTTTTTTCTCTTTTAAGATCCAAGAATAAAACTGTGTTCCAATGCAAAAGCCCACTGTTGTGTTCTTCTCGATTTTTATTTCATTTCCCTCATATTTGAGATGAGCATTTTCCTCATTACCTTTGTGATAAACCTTTAAGTAATAAAATTTATAAATGCCAGACATCTGTAATCTCTGTTATCTGAAAAACTATGTGCCAGAAATGAGTCTTTACTTTTTCTTGAATGGCACTATTTTTGCAACTAACTTCTCCCATTTTGGGAGAAGTTTTGGGTGACATAGAAGTCAACACATCTCCAGCCCATTCTCGCCAGTACTATTGCCTTAAGAAATATTTGTCTAAAACTGCTTATATAATTTTAAACTCTTTTTTAGTATGTCCTAGAACTAGCTGAGTGGTTTTCACACATGGAAACCTGTGAGTAGACTTCAAGTGGGTCCCTACATAGTGCAAAAACTGTGAAGGCTTATTTCTCTGACAAAAGATATCAATGGTAGGTTTCAACATTTGTGTCAAAAGTCTGTTTTCCCAGTATTTGTAAAACCACAATCAGGGATATTTGCCTAATCAGGATCCACTATACATTCCCACATATAGTTTGCTTATGATTTATGGGAAAGGGGAAAGGAGGAGGCCTAAAGTTTTTGTTATTTGACTTAATTTCATGAAAAGCATCAGAAACACAACATACAGAACCCAAAAGGTAGAGGTTATTAACCTAGTTAATAGAGTCAAGACTGTATATTTTAGCAAGTTTTCAGTTTCTTTTCCTGCTTGATGCCATATAGAACTAGGTTGGTTTGGGTTTTCTGAGAATACCAAAAAACAGTGCAATATAAATCGTCAAGAAAATGTCATCTTAGTTTTCTTATTGTTGATTTAGTTTAGTTATGCTCATTAAACTTATTAGAAGACACTATGGAGGGTGATCCCATTTGTTGCACAAAGAAGAAGAGGTAAACATATAACAAGAGAAGAGACTGATCTTAGCATCCTTCGTTCTCTCGTCTTGTTCCGTCTGCCTCTGGTACATTAATCATCAGATGACATTAGTCTATATCATATTCCCACTGGTCTTTAAACGCTGGGTAGACAAAGAGCAATCCTTGATCATTTTGGTTTTCCCAATCCCTAGCTCTGAGTCAACCTTCACATTATTATTGAGAGATTAAGAATCAAGCAATCAACTTCCTTGCATAAGCCAAATAAGCTATCTTGACCAATTCTCCACAGTGAAGATTCCTCAAGCAATCCTGATTTGAACAACTAGTCCAACTTTTCAAGGATGGAACCTTCTAGATGCAGAGAAGTTAACTTATTATATACAATAGATGCCTTGGGGTATTAATTCTCAGAGAACTCTGATTGAGAAAGGCTGATATTGACTGTTTGTTCACATATTTAATCTCTGAATATAAAAGAAGACAAAAGAAGACAAATCAGTTTTCAGTCCGACCTCAGGAAGAAAGATAGTACATATTGATTAGGCCAACCTGGCAATGAACTGATTCAATAGTTCATGATTGGGCTGGTAGGGAAAGCCCTGGTGTCCTAGAAACCAGAGTCTGAGACAAGAATTTAAGATGTCAACATTGTATTTGGGGGATGCAAACCCAGGGACTTAAGAGAAGAAGGAAAGAAAGTGAGTTGAAGCCCAATGCATTGCACTATGATTGACTTTACTATCAGATCTCCCCACTCCCACCTGATCCCCCCCACACCTAACTTCCACATCATATGATTTGAGAAGAGACCCAGCAGGCCCCTCAGCAGGCTTGTTTACTTAGTACAGCAGTGTGGTGGGGAGGGTGTAAGGAAAATTTGCACTTCAGAATAGTCCGTGGAGAATGGAATGGAGGGGAATTTATCCATTGATCTCCTTTTTCTCAATGATCAAATTTCACTCCACAGGGAAACTAACTCCTCTGGTTCCTTCACTCCAGGCTCTCTGGAGTTCCTGGAAGTGCCAGGGTGACACAGCAGAGCTGTGCTTTACATAAGCTCAAAAATGAAGACATCACAAGATGAGGGTGGGAGATGGACCAAGGGAGAAGGAACAGAGGATATACAAAGACATGCAAGGCTTGTGCTCCTGTGTAACTTGATTAAACCTCATTCAAGGTAAAGAGTTTAGAAACATTCCAGTCCCAGAATCTACTACCCACCCCTCCTATCACCACCACCAAGGGTTGCTAAGGCCTATATGAAAAGGGGTTCCATGAGAATACCAAAAAACATCCTCCCAAGACTCTCTGATTTGCATTTGCATCTTCTTGGGAAATGGCTCTGGTCCAAGAGACACACTCTACTTTTACATCACCTTGGAGAGCCCTGGGAACTAGTCCAAGCTACTATTTTACCACGTCTCCAAAAGCCAAATTACTGTTTCTGGGCATAAACCGAGGAGAGTACTTTCAGTAGATTGTTAAGTTTGGTTTGTTATCAACATATCTTATCCAGTGTACTATTTGTACAACTACTAAGGAAATATGCCCAAAGTGTGTAAGATGAGGATGACAAGACTTTGTCTTACATACTTTGGACATGCTGTCAGGAGAGGCCAGTCTCTAGAACAAGACATCATGTTTACTAGAATGAAGGGGCATCAAAAAGGAGGAAGAGGCTGAGCCCCAGTGGCGTAGTGGTTGTGCGCGGGACTGCGGCCCACTGGGACGGAGGTTCAATTCCAGCAGTGGGGCTGGGCCTCCTACTCCCACCGCCGGAGAGCAGTGATGCCAAAAAAAAAAAAAAAAGGAGGAAGAGCCTCTTTTTCGATGGATTGCATTACCGCAACACAGTGGCTGCATCGATGGACTCAGGCATAGAAACCATCGTGAGAATGGTGCAGGACCCTGCGGTATTTCATTCTGTAGTGCACAGGTCTGCGTTCGCTTGATGGCGCCTATCAAGAACAGCAACAGCTACAGCAATTTGTGTCAAGACCTAATTTTGCCATACTTTAACCTGTTCTTAATCTCTTGCTAACTCATCTACTATTATTACGCCTTTCAATTAGTCCCTGTCCTAACTTTACTTTAAACATGCCAAATAAGAATAAGACTTTTCCCTCAAAATAGGTAGCCACAGCTCCTAAAAATTAATGCCTTGGATCTGTTCTACAATAAAATTGAACACCTACAAACTGCAGTATACAGAAATGTCTATAGGCATACCCTTCACTAACACCATAACTTACATTCACCACATATTTTCAGGCTTTCGTCCACTTTGGCAATCATTATATGAATCACTCATCACCTACTTCATGGAACAAATCCACCTGTAAATCCTGTCTCTTATTTGAAAGGTTAAATACTGAGACCTATCTGTCTGAGTCAAATTTCCCAACCAGACCTTGCTTAGCCACTATGAGATGTTGGTAAAGACCACCGAAGCATGCAGAATTTTTCCAAGAGTTACAAGTGCCTGGGATTTACCAGTCAGTCTCTTTAATCTTCTATTATACTGTTAACAATCCCTAGAGCAATTAGCCACCTCGGGAAATTTAGATTAAGAAAATACTTAAGTGCAGCCAATCCATTAGGCAAGAAAAGTTCAAGAACATTTAGCGTTTTCTACTTAAAGCTAAATAAAGTGGAACCATGCCACAAACTAGAGCCTTGAGAAAGAGAAAGGCTGTTGAATCCCTTGAGTTAAAGTAACTTCATCCTGGAGTTCTCTCTCAGTGAGGCCAGTTTCTGGCACCGGGCTCTGCTTTTGATCCATTAGCCGTTTGAAGGGCTCATGACATCATCTGTGCAAGTGTGCAGGACTGAAGGTTTCTTTTTGTAGAACACTCAGCCATGCCGCGTCATTTATCAAAAGCAGCTGTCCCCCATCTACACCGTGATTTAGCCTGAACGGTGCATACAACGAGTCCTGCAATCACTAACGAGACCGACTTACTAAATTTCTGCTGAAATCTCTCTGCTGGGATAAGTGATGGATGGCTAGCGCTTCTCCCCTTGACCCGTTTCTCTCAGTAACCCCTCCTTCTACCATAGTAACTCTTTCTATTTGGCTCAGCTGTGCCCAAGAGTTTGTATTTGTATTAATAGGACAAAACCTATAGTGGTGAGACAAACACAAAATATGGCCATCTTTGCCAACCCTGGCTGGCTAGACAGCTACAGCTGCAGTCTTAGACAAAATGATGGATGTCATTTTACAGAGTGTAGTAGAACTGGTAAGACTGAAATCCAGCTGGGATGAAAGAGCACCACTATACTGCCTGTCTAAATATTGAAATCCTCTTACTTGGCTTGGCAAGTAGCTGCTGTTCTGAATCCTTCACCCTCATCTGTGCACCCCCAACCCAACTTCATCCATCTACCTGGTCTCCCTCCCGGGATCTTTGAGATCACTCCACCATCCCAGCATCTAGCAACTAAAGGGACAAACCTGTCTCAGCACACCACTCTTAACATGAACGCCAGGATACACCCTGATTCATCTTGATCCATCTGTGCCTGGCTACACCAGTCCTTAAATCATTTGAATAGCACCCCTAGGCACAGGCACCTAGCAGCGATGGTCATAAAACTGTGGAGCCCTGAAGCATATGAAGAACAATTGACATGACCATTCCAGAAAATGACCACGCCTTCTAAACATCTGTTGTTAGTTTCTCTTGTTACTTAGCCGAACCACCATGAACTCTTTCCTCTACTGTCACTTCAACCTAGTGCCTGCACTCCATGTTCTTATTATACTTTCAACTTGTTTCTCAAGGCAACATGTCTGTTAGCCATTCTTTGTTCATATTTAAGTAAGGGCAGAGCAGAGTTTTAAGCCAGTTCCCCCCTGTTCAGATGATGGATGAAAAAGTGACATCGGAATGGACCTGAATTTGTGAAATATGAGTGCACCAGAACAATAGCCTCAATAGGAAAAGTTAATCTCCTTCTAATAAACAAGGGTCATGTTCTAGTTGCATGGCACCTGAATTTCTTAACAGGCAGAGTGGGACACAATGGTACTGAACTCAGACACAACTAGTGACTAAGTAGTTTTGAATGCGTATCATGCGCCACAGTTCTGGCAATAGTCCCATCTCCTGCATCAAGTTCCTGAAAGTGCTTACCATACTTCTTCCGAGTCTCCTGTTACAAGACTCTGACCCACAAATTTTCTCATTCTAGTACCTATACATTCTCTAAATTTGGTTTTATTCCCATTTTACTGGTCTGAACATGACTGAACCGGTTCAAACCAGTTTGAAGTCTTGGAACAAAGCTCTCTTTGATCTGAACTGCAAACTTTAAATCTTACCAATCAAGAGTCCCAGGACTTCTGGGTAGGAATATTGGATGTGCCCCAAAGAAAATTTGGAAAACCTTAATAGTTAATAAAAGTATTAACTTAAAAACAAATACCATGGCTGAGCCCTGGTGGCATAGTGTTTGAGTGCGGGACTGCGGTTCACTGGGTTGGTGGTTCAAATCCAGCAGCAGCTCTCCAGGAGCAAGGCTGGGCCTCCCACTCCCACTAGAGGGTAGTGATGCCCCCCCAAACAAACAAACAAATACCCATCAGAGAAATTCTGAAAAGTCTCCAGTAAACTCAGACTGCAAAGAGAAGAAATGGATAGAGCGATGTCTCAATGCCCTTCACAGTGAAACAGAAGCAGCAAACGCCTTTGGATTCCAGTTGATCCTAAAACATGTGAATGATTGGGCATGCACGATTCAACATGTGAGAACTGGTTCTGTTGCGCGGTCAGGCTACTGACTAGACAGGAAATCAGATAGGAAAATTAGAATCCTTGTGATTAAGATCATTCACTAGATATATTTTGTTTTAGTAAATTTGGAATAAGATTAAAATCATCTCAAAAAAGTAAGACAAGATAAAAATAGTCCAAGGGTTTCAGCAATGAACCCCTTTATACTGAATCAAGTGAGGTGAAATGCAATTCTCAGCAAAGTGTCTAACCAGAATGAACTGGGTGGAAGCCCTGGAATCTAAAAGCTATTGCTCCTCAGAACGGAGACAGCATCTTATGCACTTTATAGCCCAAAGGGGAAAAAAATCAGAGAAACAACCCTAGTTGGTGCGTTATGAGGGGCCACCACCCAATGCCATAGAGTCTATTCTTACTCATAGCAATGCTGTAAGGCAGAGTAGAACTGTCCCCTGGAGCCTCCAAGACTGTAACCTTGCTGGAAACAGATTGTCACATCTCTCCCCCACGTAGCTGCTGCTGTTAGAATCACCAACATTTGACGAACAACCACTGTACCACCAGGGCTCCTGTGAGGGCTACTAGGCAGCATTGAGCCGCTGGCTGAGTACATGGTAGATCAGAAAATTCATTTTTGGTTGTGATTGAACACCAATGAACTACATACCCAGTGAGTAATATAGGTATAAAGTGGTGTGCATAGTAACCAATTATCTAGTGTATAAAGGCTGGTCACACTTTCAAGAGGTTAAAAGTCTAACCTGATATTTCTTTACTGTGGTCCTTTGGGATCTGTAATGACCCTAGTTCCTTGAATTTTGTTCTAAGGTTGTCATAACAAAGACCATAAGTGGATGGCTTGCTAAGAAGAAAATATATTCACAATTCTGGGGGATAAGAGTCTGACTTGAGGAATGTCAGCAGGTCTCTCTACAGAGGCTCTAGGTCCTGGAGAAGACCTTTTCTTGTATTTCCTGACTTCTATAGTAGCTCCAGATGCTCCATGGTTTGTAACTATATCATAACTTTGTAGTCCCTCATTTTTGCAAACACCATTCCCATTAGATGAGAACTATACTCCTCCTAGCCAAGATGTTAAGTAATTCTAGAAATATTAATATTATAGGATATTCTTAAAGTACAGCTAACATTTCCTTAGTATGCTCATTGTTACTCTTTGCCAAAATTTGAATCAAGTTTCCAACTAAAGAGAGGTTTATTCCCAGCAATTCCATTATCTCAGTTACACTACCAAATATAATTATCTTTATACTCTACATTCTCAAAATAGCACGCTACTCTTTTAGGAAACAAACTCCACATTTACTGTGGTTTTCACTCTCTATAACCTCCTCAGATCTATATGAACAAATACAGTCAACTATATTTGTTTTTGTGTCGAATTAGTTTTTGTTTGACAGCTATTAATAGCTGAGTAACCAATTCTTTGTCCAGTCAGATCGGTGTTGGCTAAATCCTGAGAAGGTCTGTTCTCAACTGCCAGAACCTAAACCCTGAGCTACAAGGGAAGTCATATTTATTGCAGAGTTTAAATCGCCAACAATTAAATGCTACGCCATAATGGGTAGCTAGCTCATCAAGATCCAACCAAACTCACTGTCATCGAGTCAATCCCAACTCACAGCGACCCCATTGACTGACTTTGAACTTCTCAATAGTTTATAACTGGTAGGGGAGAAGAGGTGGTAGGAGTAGGCTCCCATGCGCCACTGGAGCAGTGTGCCTATAATCACTCCAATTGAGGGCAAATAAGGTGAAGCTCAGAAATGTTGTCCAAGGCCATGCTCAGGAGGAGGCAAAGTTGTCATTTCGTGTATCTCTTTTTTTTTTTTCTTGAGTGGAAGGGTCTGATGAAGCCAAAACTATAGAGCAATTTAAAACTTAGATGAGGACACTGAACTATGAACTGTGACTTCTCCAGAGATGACTGATCCATACAGAACTAAACTGCACTTGGGAAGAACACAGGTCCAGAAAACCTCAACATCACTGAGCACAGGACCATCCCTTCCATCTTGCTGCATTTTTTTCCAGAGGAAATTTCCACACAAAGAGAGTGCATCTATACTGTACCATGCCACCAGGAGACATGAGGTCATAAGATTATTTTATAAATCCTTGCCCAAGAAACTTAAAATGTAAAGCTTTACACTGCCATAAACAGGACTTCTCCCCCGACCCCCACCCCTTGTTTAGTAGTCCCAGAGGACATTCAACAAGAACAGTATACCCTGAGGCCACTATAAATTTTGGAATATGCCATCTATTCTTTTTTCTTCCCAGCAAATTATATTGCTAATTGGCCATTATACCCATGAACCTAATCTATTTGAAAATCCAATTTTCCTGAAATATGCATCAAGCCTATCACATAATTTCTACTTACAGAAGATATAAAATAATCAATTTTATACATGGTTTTCTTCCTTCTCATTCACATGGAAATTCAATTTTCAATCCCCAAATTTAACTTTATTACTCATGGAATATACTTTTCACAAAATGAGTCCAAAACCCCCTGGGTAAAAGGTATGCTTAAAAATGTGTAGCGATGACACAAATATTTCCACAACCATTGGTCCTCCCCCTCTATTCCATACAACAGTTGCTTTACAAATAACTCAAAAATACTGGAAAAGTCAACATTTTCTGACACTGAGGTGTCACTGACCATGAACAAACTTACAGCTATTTCAAAAGAAAATATCCCAGAGAAAACACGGAGTCCCCAAAGAGAGCAGGTTTACTGCTCTGAGAGAAACCTCCAAGACTATGACTCTGAGCTACCCTGCAGGTCGGGAGACTGTGATTGACTAATCAACCAGTTACCATCAGAGATTCGCATCTACTCAAGGACAAAGTCAAGGTGATGAGTGAAAGAGGAACCGAAATAGAAACACAGGGAGCGCAGCGTAAGGGAAGCTAGGTGCATTGAGGGGATTGTAATGGATGGGTGGACACCGTGTGTGAGTTGTTGAATGTAAATCTGATGATCTGTTCTGTAAACCTTCACCTAACACACAACAGAAAGTGAAGACAACACTACTCTGAAAAAATTACTTTCAAGTGAGCCTTCATACTTAATAAAGTGATCTGAATTTCTAAAGTAGCTCTCTAACTGGTGCAAGACCAATAAGAGCGTTTTCAGGAGGATGGGTTATTCATCTATCATTTCAGCATTGATTCACTTGTTTGTTCCAAATTTTTCTGCATGTATGTACTATATCTAGCGTGACCTCATCCTGACAAGAGAGATAGACTCAAAGACAAAATCACGTCATTGATTTCATTTCAGCTTATAGGAATCCTAGAAGACAGGGTAGAACTGCCCTTACTCTCTTTAAGAGAGTAAGAAACCTCATCTTTCTTCAGTAGATTGGCTGGGGATTTCAATCTACTAACCTTGTGGTTTGCAGCTCAACACATTAAGGATGTCACCAGGGCTCCTTAAAAGGGAGATTAGTGACCCTTATGTCATATTATGCAAATACAATTTGTGAGGATTAGATGAGATGAGTCACATGGTTAGTACAATGGCGGGTACAGAATGAGTGCTAAATCAAAGCTAATGTGGATGATGAATGTGACAATATAATGATGACCATGCTGACAGTGCTGGGAACTAGCAATTCAAAGAAGGTATTAACTTTTTAAGTCTCAAATTGCTGAAAATCTAGGTGAGCAGACAGATATATGACTAGATAATAGGGGTGCAATGTGGCATCATAAATCTGTCAAAATATAGTCTGGATGTTTCAGGGAAAACCAGATTTCAAATATTTTACTTCATGGACAGACCTTGGGTTCAATACCTGTCTCATTGTTTTATTCATAAAATATGGTTTCCATAGCTACAATAAGCACAGAATTGAAACAAGAGATCATGGAACAGGGAACAGAAACTTGCTTTAAACAAACCTGCAGGCTCTCTGCTCCTTCTCATGCGACAGGCAGCTGCCTCTTCCCGTCCTCGCGCAGTCAGTCCCAGCCGTAGCCCGGAGACACCATGGTGAAGGTCGGCGTGAACGGATTCGGCCGTATTGGACGCCTGGTCTGCAGGGCTTCTTTCGAGTCTATCAAAGTGGATATCATTGCCATCAATGACCCCTTCATTGACCTGAACTACATGGTCTACATGTTCAAGTATGACTCCACCCATGGCAAGTTCAATGGCACCGTCAAGGCCAAGAAAGGGAAGCTGGTCATCAATGGGAAGCCCATCTCCATCTTGCAGGAGCGAGATCCCACCAACATAAATGGGGCGAGGCTGGTGCTGAGTATGTCGTGGAGTCCACTGGGGTCTTCACCACCATGGAGAAGGCTGGGGCTCACCTGAGGGGCGGAGCCAAAAGGGTGATCATCTCCGCCCCTTCTGCCGATGCCCCCATGTTCGTGATGGGTGTGAACCACGAGAAGTATGACAACTCCCTCAAGATCGTTAGCAATGCCTCCTGCACCACCAACTGCTTAGCCCCCCTGGCCAAGGTCATCAATGACAACTTTTTTCATCGTGGAAGGACTCATGATCATAGTCCATGCCACCACTGCCACCTGGAAGACCGTGGATGACCCCTCTGGGAAACTCTGGCGTGATGGCCGTGGGGCTGCCCAGAACATCATCCCAGCATCTACCGGTGCTGCCAAGGCTGTGGGCAAAGTCATCCCGAGCTGAATGGGAAACTCACTGGCATGGCCTTCCGTGTCCCCACCCCCAATGTGTCCATCGTGGATCTCACCTGCCGTCTGGAGAAACCTGCTAAGTACGATGACATCAAGAAGGTGGTGAAGCAGGTGGCTGATGGTCCCCTGAAGGGCATCCTGGGCTACACTGAGGAACAGCTCGTCTCCTGTGACTTCAACAGCGACTCCCACTCTTCCACCTTTGATGCTGGGGCTGGCATTGCCCTCAACGACAACTTTGTCAAGCTCATTTTCTGCTATGACAATGAATTTGGCTACAGCAACAGAGTGGCGGACCTCATGGTCCACATGGCGTCCAAGGAGTAAGAGCCCCTGGACCACCAGCCCCAGCAACAGCACGAGAGGAAGAGAGGCCCTCCGCTGCTGGGGAGTCTGCCCCCAACTCAATCCCCAACACACTGAGACTATTCCATCCAGACCCCCTGAAGGAAGGGGAGGGGCTTAGTGAACCCGATCCTGTCATGTACCATCAATAAAGTACACTGTACCCAGCCAAAAAAAAAAACCTGCAGTCTTACTCAAGAGGCTTATGTAGATGAAACCACTGAAGCTGAAGATGAAGCCGCACTTATTCAGACTCAACTACTTAGACCAGTGGATACCTGCGAATAAGGGAGGACTGTAAGAATTCAGAGGAGGGTTATGGAAAATTGAATGTTATGAAGGAATTGCACCAAAGTTAAGTTAAGTTAGTTCCAAGAGGATAGATAGCAAAGTCGTATGAGGTCAACTGCAAATTCTAAGGTTGAGTTTTTAAAAGATGAAAAAGGAAATGTGTTCTAGATAGTGAGAAGGAAACCTCTACCAAGGATACATTGATCCAAAATCACATCTTCAGATGCGTTTCCTAAAAACCACTTGAGAGAAGAAATTCACTTGTTCCCATGCCGTTCAGTTCCAACTGTAGGTATGAAAACACTTTAAACCAAAAAAATCTTCACAGGAGCAAAAAAACCCATCTTTCTCCAGCGGAGCTGCAAGGGGTTTGAACCACTTGCATGTACTATTTTCACTTTTACAAATGTCTTGCTCTTCTAACATGAGTCTCCTAATTATTAGTATTATTGACTGTATACTATTATGTTTTTACCCTTACCACCTTAGCACGATTTTATTTTTTGTTGTTTTCTATGGGGTCTTCCAGCTGCGAAGCACAGGAGGAGTAGATACATAATGATAATAATGAATACAAGGGGACATGGGGAACACACAAGGGGGTTGGGGGAAGGTAGGGAGTATGACAGTCACCTAATCTGGTGTTAATTTAAGGATTAAAAGTGTAGGGGTGGAGTCTATCCTGTCAATCTGGGGCTAGCCAATGAGATCTCTGTGTGGCCATGGGCTTCTCCTGAGAATTCTGGGACACCCAGCTGTATTTCCCCCTTGGAAGAGAGAAACTTCCAACTCAGCACCTTGGAGCTGCTTTACTGACAAGACATAAGGCTAATTCCCTGTGAGATATCCCAGAGGAGAAGCCACATGGACTTGCCCTGATGAAACCAGGCCCCTGAAGCCAAAAAAGTCATACAGAGATTCCTGCCAGTGTTGAAATGCTTGAGAAGCCACAGAGAGGCCCCTGCCAGTGCTGAGATGCTTCTACCACCACTGGATACTGCTGATAGACCCTAAGCCCTGGAAACTGGAGGAGCCATAGGGAGACCCTTACCAGTGCTGAGATGCTTCTACCACCATTGGAAACACAAGACTCGGCACCCACTGGTCTGTGATTAGACTGGTATCATTGCATGTGGTTCATGAGTCTGAAGAGGACTTTAAAGATCGGTATCAGACATATGGGCTAATATCAGACTTATGGCCTTGGACTGGACTGGGTTGGGGTGATAGATATTCCAGTCCTCTTGTATATAAACTTCCCCCTTATATACATAAGCGTGCTTATGAATTTGTTTCTCTAGTCTACCTGGACTAACACAGGGAGGAAAAGGGGATTCCCAGAGTAAATAATGAAGATGGGAGGGAAGGCAATTTAACAATGAGGTGGGGCAGGGGAAGGGGAGGAGGCTCTAAAATTGTTGTGGGGCTGATTGTACAATTCTCCATGGTATGATAGAATGATTGAACTATTCAATGATATGTATGTTACTTGTCAAGTCAATAAAATTTTTTTTTGGGGGGGGTGAAGAAGCAGCCTGTGAGTACTTATGAAACAAGTTCTTTTTCTGTTGTGGGGTGGTCAGATCATATAACCCCGAGCTGGGTCCACAGCTCAGTGCTCATACTTCTAAGCCACTAACCTGGAGTTCCACATCATTACCCTTCAGAAAAAGAAAGCCCTGCTCGTGGAACTAGGTCCCTTATAAGATTCACCTTGACTTGGAGACAGATTTTGGTTAATTTTAGATAAACTGCTCAGCTGACTGGTTTCCTTCTAAAGTTTGGATCTGATCTGAGATTCTTGCCAGCTAAATAAGAGTTATCATATGACGGTTTCTTTGATGTCATGAGTTTTAGGGGTGCAAATGCATTCCAGAAGTAACCAAAGGAAAAGAACTTAAAATAATGAAGAAAAAAAGCTACTGTTCAATAATATACATTATTAACAGTTATCTTTTGAGGAAATAAATGTGCCATAATACATACAGCTCTCAAGAACATGTCGTCCCACTGCAACTGCTTAGAAAGGTACAATATTACACTATGGCAGGCCTTGGAAATTACTGGAAATAATGCATGCTACGCAAATTTATCGTGTCCCCATTTGCTCCTTAGCATTTTAGTCTATAGTAGCTACCCTTGGCAAGCCCAACAGTCTGGCTTTAAGTGGCATTAACAGCACCAGGCAGATCCAATAGAGTCCTTCATGACCATAACAGTGTCTCTTCCCATCTGGCAGAGAGTAATGTCTTAGACTTAAAGAACATCTTGACTCTGTTCTCTCCAACTACATTAACAGTGAAGGCATTGACTCTTTTTGTAAATCCTCCCAACTTCCTCACCACTGCTTTTCATAAAGGTAATGTAAATTCCTGTAAGTTAAGTGAATTGCCCCTAATCCACTCAGGAGCCAAGATTTAACTTGCCCTTGTTCAGATGCCAGGGTAAGGAATTGCCAGAACTTATAAAGTTGGGACAAAGCCTCTTTAGAGAACAAAGCCAACAAGTATTCATATACAAAGGAGTTTGGACAGCTATGGAAGCAGGAATAGTTGAGAACAGTTTGCTCCTGAAATTGGGAAAATAAGCTGGGAAATATAGCTGAACTGTAATCGAAAGAAAAGTCAGAGGACCTTGTCTAGCATGAAGCATGGATTTCTTGGATGAAACGTTTTTCCCTGTCTTGAGAAGGTAACATAGTCTTGGTGGTAACATGGTGTCTGCTCTCACCCCTCCCCACCACGCCCCATGTACGCATGTCTGTGTCTGTTGCGGTTAGTTATTCAGCTCAAGCCTACTCATGGTGACCTTCTGTATGACCACCGAAGAAAGCACTGCCCAGTCCAGTACCATTCCCATCCTCTTTATATGTTTAAGCCCATTGTGGCAGCCACCATGTCCATCCATCTCATGGGAGGGTTCCCTTATTGACGCAAGTCTACTTTGATGAAGCAGACCTTCCTTACCTGTATCTTGAGTGACTTCCAAACCTAGGAGTTCATCTTTCAGCACAATGCTCTATTGTTTTCCATAAGGCTTTAATTGGCCGCTTAGAAGTGGATTACCAGGTTTTCCTTCTTCATCTGCCTTAATCTGAAAGGACAACTAAAATTTGCCCACTCTGGGTGGCCTTTCTGGTACTTGAAATATCTGGTAACAAAACTTCTATGAGCTTAGCAGCACACAATTCCATAATTCACCGCAACTGACAAACTGACAGACAGATGGTGGTCAGTTAGGTTGTGATCTCTATGTTGAACCTATTCATTATATAACTCAGTAGTGATTAGATTTGGAACCCACTCTACTCAAATGGAATCTAATTCATTTATAAAAGAAATCATATTTCCAAACATAATTACAGTAATAGGTGTGGGATTTAAGACACTGACATATGTTTTCAGGACATAGTTAAGGAAATGGTGATAAGTTCTTTATCTTTTTCAAGCAGCCTGTAATGGAGAAAGAACACTTGCTTGAAAGATCCACCAACAGAAACGTCTACTTTCTGTGTTGGCATTGGGAATGGATTGAGAGATACTTAGGCCTATCATCTGGATATTCACATGGAGAGTTCTAGATAAATAGATTATTCTGACACATGTAGTTTGTACCATAATATACTACATAGAAACCTCGCCCTGCCCACCAATTCCTTGTGAGTTTGGTTAGTAACACTCTTAGTCATCCCTGCATTCATTGACAAAATAAGGTTTCTGAACCTGTGACAAGGAGCTCCACAGCAGATTATTGGCACCCTCTCCAAGGTACTGACTCCCATGGGGTTGAACCATGTCACCAGCCAGACTGCGCCTGAACTGTGGCATCTTCAGTCCAGTGCCCTATACCGGATTACACTTCAAAAAAAATTTAATACAATACCAAATAACCCAGGAATCCATCTAAAATGTAACTCCAACTCCATAGTGTTGAGAAAGGCCTGAGATTCTGCGTATCTGACCCATTTCACAATGATGTGGCTGCTATTGTCCCAAGGCCCACTGTCTGATTATTAGCAAGGTTCTACCAATGTCTTGTCAAGAACCAGTACATAAAATTCTACACCTTTGAACTAACTCAAGCAATGCTTAAGATATCAATTTTCTTAAAGTCCACC
Organism: Nesogale talazaci; assembly: GCA_004026705.1. NCBI lineage: Eukaryota > Metazoa > Chordata > Mammalia > Afrosoricida > Tenrecidae > Nesogale > Nesogale talazaci. The sequence continues at coordinate 48,954 of PVJH01005372.1, read as the reverse complement.
TTAGTCAATAAGGAATTTTAACAATAATTCAGAAATTATCAAGGGCTCATGAGGGAAGGGGGAGAGGGGGAAAAATGAGGAGCTGATTCCAAGGGCTCAAGTAGAAAGAAAACGCTTTGAAAACAATGATGGCAACATATGAACAAATGTGCTTGACACAATGGGTATATGTATGGATTGTGATTACAGCTGTATGAGCCCCCCAATAAAATGAGTTTTTTAATTAAAAAAAAAAAGAAGGAAGGAATTTTTTTGCACTTAAGTTCACATGGAGCATGACATGCTACTAGGAGCACTTCTGCCCAGATGACCTGCAAAGATCAAAGGTTGGACATTGCAGGAGAGAACTTCAGCGCATTTTCTTCAGTCAACACTAATACCTTCCACTGACGTCATGGGATGACCCAATTGGCTGAGGAGCTTCACGGAGTAAGAAGAAATGAGCATTTCTTCAAGCAATGGTAAACTGAGCTTTTAAACAATGAGAAAATACTTATCAGTACTTAGTCAGACTCTAATTCAAAGTGCAGGAACTCATGGCTAGCAATACAAACTACCGACAGATTTCAACTTACACTGTCTAGTGGCATTTTGCTAACCAACTGTGAAGAGCCTAAAGGGAATCATGGAACAATATAGCCTTCTCTGCAGGAAATCCAGGCAATGTTGTAACCTTGAGCAAAAATTGCCCTTAGGAGAGTATTTTGCTTTTCAGCAATAGGCATTCTTCTGAGGACAGTGTTGGACAGTGTAAATAGTGGTCATGTCCATCTTATGTGTAGCCAAGATTTAATGAAATACAGCCCCCAACCTTGTTATTATTATTAAAGTGGACAAATTTTAGATGGTTACTTTGATAAGTACAACTACTATAATGATAACAGTAAGGAAATAGTACAGGGGGTAAGATCTTTTTATTCAATAATCGGTGTTGGAAAATTAGAAACAAAGTATGGAATAAACATGCAGGAAAAAAAACATTTTCTCTGTGCACAAGATGCATATTGGAAGTAGCATATCTCTTTTTGACCCAAAACAGCTTTCAGGTTTATCATATGATGATTTTGACGATGTTTGAAGTTACTATAACAACTTAGAGAAGAACATAAACAGGAAATCAGGAAAGCCGGATGTTGGCATGATAAGGAAGCAGAGATTTGCATTCACAGGTGTGTAGTGTTCCTGGTGGAAAAAGCCAAGCCATGAATGACTGACGCCAGAGGTCTATAAAACGCACTAATAGATAGAGAACCAGATTAAGGTACTGTAGTTCCTTGGGAATTCCCTCAAGATTGAGTAGAAGCAGCAAGACATACCTAGAGAGCGGAAGTAAAGAAGCAGATCTATTCAGAGGTAGAGACGATGAATGGTACTAAGTCAGCGCAATGGGATGAAGTGACTCTTAGTAAGCCTCGCTGCACGAATTTGCTGCACAGAATCTAAACTGCTTCTGCCCCCTTATCTGCAAACTGTGAGGGTTCAATGAAACCTTGATTGTGAGCCACTTTGTTCTCTATCTGGGGCAGGTACATAGTCTCCTGGAGGGATGGAGTCTAGCCTGTCAATTGGACATAGCAAATGGTGCTTCTGTGTGGACCTGGTTTTCCCCTGAGGATTCTGGGTACTCCTGTCTGCCTCCCTGGAGGCGGAACACACACTCTCTTTTTGACACATTCCTGTTGACAAGTAACATGTCATGCTGATGTCAGCCAGACACTTGGAGCTAGAGAAAACGTGAATACCCATGCCAGGGCTGAAACGCTTCCATCGCCACTGGACCCACCACTGGCCTGTGATCGTCCTGCATTCAGCATCATTGCATGTGCTTCATTAGTCTAAAGAGGAATTTATGGACTCGTATTGGACATAGGGGCGAATATCAGACTTATGGACTTGAACTGGACTTGGCTGGGATGTTTTCTCAATGTACTCTTAGATATAAAACTCTCTTTACGCACATATGAGTGTCTCTGGATTTATTTCTCCAGTCAACCCAGGCGAACACATAAGGAAATGATGATGGCTTTGGGGACTCTGTACTAGGGAAGTGTCGGAAACGGTCTGAGAAAAAGGTGGTTCATTAGATTGCTGTGCATTTTGGCTAAAAGAATCTGATGGTGGCTATTAGGTACTGCCCACTAAGTTCTGACTCATAGTGACCCCATGGACATCAGAGCCAAACATAGTCCAGGTCCATGCCACGCTCACAAACATTTCCCTGCGGTCCATAAGGTCTTCCGTGGCAACTTCCACAGAAATGGACAGCCTCTTCCTTCTTGCGAGTGTACTGTTAATCTGGAAGCTCTGCTGAGTTCACTTCAGGGGACCTTACTGGCCTTTGAAATACCAGCGTCGCAGCAACACACAGCCATCAGAGTATGACAAACTGACGGGCAAGTGGGAGGGAGGACCTAGTAGACACATCAAATATTCAAAACACTAAAACATCCCAAATTGCATAGATAAGCTCTAAACCTCCTAACTTCCGGTAATTCTTTGGATTCATAGTAGCATTTTAGACATCTTAGCACATAAAATGGTTTCTTTGGATAAAAAAAGCTGTCCAATGCCGGTTGGTGTGTTTGTGTAGGTGTGTGGCAGGAGCAGCTTGCTATTAAGGCAAGACTTTTGAGTTCACTTTTTCTTGAAGAAAGTCCCCCAAATTACGTACTTGTAGGTCCCTGGACACTGCCAGAAGTGGTGCTCCAGCTTTTTCTATGGCAAGTAGGAGTAAAAGAATTGTGTCCATAACACTGCCGGAGTTTCCAAGTGCTTCTGTAAAACAAATTAGTTACATTTTAATGACACCTGGAAGGAATCCAGGTACACCATAAGGAAGCTGTAAAAGATGAGGAGGAAGTGCTTTCTTTCCTTGGCCCCCCCTTCTCTTGTTCCTTTCCATTCAATACATATTTATCAAGAGCCACTTAGAAGTAGCCCATCTCAAAGTCTCATATTAGGGAGAAGTCAAGCATAATTTGTGATAGACATAGTCAAAATGCTGCAAATATGACCTGGTAGCAGCAACAAAACCCTCATCTAATTTCACAGAGTGGAGAGAGAATCATTATTAATAACAACAGAAGGCTAATTGCTATGAGGCCAAGGTCAGGCATACCTCTGCCCTTTAACCCTTTGCCAATTGTGACATTGGCCATCTCTTCCAAGGCACTCTACTTCCCTGCTCAGTTCAATTATTCATTAAGATGGCCACACAGACCTCAAAAACAATACCCACAGATGTGGATTATATGAGCAAAACAACAGGCTACATACCAGGTTCAGCAAGAACTCGGAATACAGTTCTTCAATCAGGACAGCCTTGCCAGCAAGCCTGTTTCTGGCCCTTGACCTTTCATCTGGCATCTTCTCTGTTTGAACCACCATCACAAAGCTCTTTACTTCTGTCAAGAAGGGTCTGATGGCACCCCGACTCCACCCATAAGCTTCAGCCCAGTTCTCTTATGGAGGTGGGTGTACACACCTACTATAACCACCATGCTCTATGGGCCAGGACCAGACTGTGTCTTCTCTTGTCACCTTCTGATCCTGCTGCCACCATTTCTCTGCCACTGCTCCTGACCACCCAGCATCAACACTGTTGTTAAAGTTCAGGGTCTCTTGGGACTAGGAGGTTGTCAGTGCAGCAACTCCAGGTCCAAAGAGCACGTTCCACTCCAGGTTCTTCTTTCTTGTTCTTAAGGAGGGCCCTTCTGCTCCAGGGTTGCCTCTCTTTGTAAGCTAATCATGATAATAAAATGAACCCATTCCTGACTAGGGTTTCACACACCTGAGTGGTACTAGTGATTCAAGCCATTCAAGCCCCTAGGTGGACAAGCACCTCATTTGCATAAACCCCAAACCAAACTCTGCTACTGAGTTGACTCCGATGCACAGCAACCTTCTCTTGTTTACAAAGTCCGACCCAATCACTGGGTGGGAGTTATAGACCATGACAGGAAAAGCAGATAAAAGCGACCCCTTATAGCACAAACGGTTGATGAACTTTTTGTAGTAGCAATGCAGACTATGTTTTAGGGCAGGATGAAAGTGAGATATACAAAAGATGCACAATTATTAAAATATAGATGTTGAGGAGAGGGGAAGTGAGGTGAAAAAATCTTCAGAATATTAACTCTCAATTTTGATGAATAAAGCAGGCCCTGGTGACACTGTCAGGAAAGAGTTGGGCTACTAACTAGAAGCCCAAACGCTGCAGTTTCTTCTCCAAAGAGAGAGGAGACTTTCCGCTCTCATAAAGACTGATCATCTTGGAAGCCCTAGATAAGGTCATGATAGGCTGGCTTTGATGCCCTGGCTGTGGGTTTGGCTTGGGTGGATGAGTGGTGCTCTGGGCTACACATCAAGCTGCTCATTGCAAGGTCAGCTTTTCAAACCCATCAGTGGAGTCTCAATAGATGAGGCTGTCTCCATAAAGATTTACATCTCAGGCACCCAGAGAGGCATTCTTGCTATGTTTTAGGCTCAGCAGGGCTCTAAATAGATGCAAAAGCAGTGGGTAGGTTAGTGAATAAGTCTGCAAGTAAAATGCGTCTTAATTCTTCAGATTGGCAACAGTAAGTATGTGTTGTTTTTCAGATCCTTGGCCCACACAAACCACTCAGGTGTGATGACCAACCTAGAGTCTGGTGGTTTAACACCTACCACCACTACCACCACCACCACTACCACCACCACCACCACCACCACCACCACCACCACCACCACCACCACCTCCACCACCACCACCATCATCACCACCATCATCACCACCACCACCACTGCAGTTCCATGGAGTACGAGCTTGGCAATCTGCCACTCTAAGGATTACAGCCAAGAATTCTACTCTATAAAACATGGGAGTTACCATTGTCAGGAATCAAAACCTGGCAGCCAATTTATAATGCTTTTATGAAAAGAAATAAATTACAAAGAGAAGCCAAATGTTAGATTCAAATGAATGTTTGCCTTGTCAATTATAAAAACAACTTGATAATATTAAGGGGAATGTGAAGATTCAACTATAATCTCATCACCTGGCAACAAGATCACTTTACTTTTTTGTGTACTAGCTGCCAAAATTATATGTTGAAGCTTGAATTTTTTAAGTGATTAAACTTTCTAAAGGGAAAAAAATCTCTGTGTCTGCAGTGTTGGGGTACAAAACTCAGAGGATGATAGAAATGTGTACAATTAAGAATTACATTAATTCAAAATCCACCTTTCCATAAACTCACAACTTCAAAAAGGTATAGCAAAAATTACAGTAATCACCAAAAGAAAACATTCTTCTGACTAGAAAGTTATCGGTACAATAAATTCAAATGGGCTGTAAAGAAGTTGTTATCAAGGAGTCTAGGAAGAAAAAGAATGTTTGGAAACTGCGACAATTGTACAATTCTGCTTGGCATGAGTGAAATATAGAATTATATGATATATAAATTAACTTTCAATTGATAATAATTTTTTTAATAAATTCAAACAGGGGTGATTTCACAATCAAAAATAATCTATCCAGCTTTAATTCAGCAGTATGGAGCCAAAAGTCAGTCTTTTGCCCTTTGTGAAAAGATATGAAAATATAAATAATAATTCCTTTGTTTTCTCATGTATAAAGCACTATGTAAATTTTACCTTATTCTTTTCAACAGTCCTCAGAGGTAGGGAGAGTTGTGCCCAATCAGAAGACTAAGATACCAAGGTGCAGAGCCATCAACTAAACTGACTTGTCCAAGACCACAGAACTAGAGTAAGATTAAAATCCAGATCCCTAAAATTCACATTTCCAGGGGTTCTCATTATTTCAGCCAAGATAACGGGTTTAATGAAAAACTCTTCCCTGCCTATCTAAATGAGAAAGACCACACTGTCAAAAGAATCCTGGTTAAAACTTCGAGTATAATAACTCTCAGAGGAGCAGAACGACTTACCAGAATCATATGGAAGGACTTTTAAAATGAAATGTCAACACCGCACAGGATTCTTCTACCTACTAAACACCCCCTTCTCCCAGCAAGAATTGCACCACCATTGTGCACATGCAGCCTTGGCAAGACTGTGTTCTTTCATTCACATGTATTGAGGCAGAAAAAGGTTTGAAAGTCACTATTTCAGCAGGAGAAAATAACTAAAGAATGTCATGTCCGATGTTACTCAAACATCAGAACCATTGTGAGGAGGGCACAGGACCACACAGCGTTTCATCCTGTTTGTCGAGCTACAACAACAACAACAACAACAACAACAACAACGTGTTGCTGAGAGTTGTGATGACTCAGAGCTCGGGCACATCAAGAAAGATTCCAAACCTGAGTAGGAATTATCGTTGGGGAAAAACAAGAAAAATTACAATCTTGGTAATTACACTGAAAGATGAAGTCATGATCTACAGAGCAAAAATTGACATTAACTATTTCATTTGGGTCAACAATGGATTTTCATGGGAGAGTGGTCAAGAAATCAAATGACATATTGCAAGCATGCTGCCCAGGAACTTTTGAATGTTTGAAAAAAACAAAGATGTTTCTTTGATGACTAAGGCTTTTCAGATGCAAACCATGTGTATTCAAAAGTTGGATAGTGAAAAAGGAAGACAGAATTGAAAGTGCAAACCATGCTGTTGGCAAAGAATATTTAATATGCATTGGTTGGCCAAAAGAACAAACAAATCATTCCTAGGATACAACTAGAATGCTCCTTAGATGTGAAAATGGCAAGATTTGACTAAGTAGAAGGACAAAAAAACAGATGAAGGAAATTCTCAATGAGCTGGATCGGTAGTTCTCAACCTTCCTAATGCTGTGACCTTTTAATATAGTTCCTCATGTTGTGGTGACTCCTCCCCTCCCCAGCCATAAAGTTATTTTCACTGCTACTTCATCACTGTAATTTTGCTACTGTTAGGAATCAGGCGACCCCTAAGAAAAGATCATTCAACCCCCAAAGGGGTCATGACCCACAGGTTGAGAACCACTGAGACAGATTGCCACAATAATCACAACGATGAATTCAAACCTGCCGGTGATCTTGAAGGTGGGGGTATTACATAAGGTCCCTGTGCACTGGGATCAATTGACAGCAATGAACAACAGAATCAGTTCATAAAGGGACAACTTTCCGTGGAGTGAGATGAAGGTTACCGAATCTTTTCCATTTGTGAATTACCCCAGACTCTTTCTCCATTCTTCTCAGGGGGTCAGTGCCCCAAGGAGCTGACACACATGAGCTAGGCATGTTGGGTTCCATGAAAGCTAATAATAGATCAGATAGGAGAAAACGAAAATTTAAGGGTGTTTCTCCCCTGCTCAGCTACACACTTCTGGTAGTGACTTGGTGTTTCTCTGACAACAGGTCCTCTTCAAGGACCTCAGCATTCTCTGAGATCTCTTAAAATGCCCCTTACCTTGTCCCTTAAGTTCAAGAAAAGAGCTGCTCATTGTTGCTAGTGCTTCAGCATCCATTATTGGTCCTCTTAATCCTATCCACCATTCAATAAGTTGTCTTTCAAAAAATAGCTTGATGGGCATATAGTTCACATATCCTATAATTTAATCATTCAGTCATATTAAGAGGAGTTGTGCAGTAAATTTCAGAACATTTTCTTCTCTTATTCCTCGCTGTCAGCTCCCCATCTTAGGTAATCTTTAATTCAGTTATTGTCTCTCTACATTTCCCTATCTTGGATTTCATATATTTAAAAAAACATACAAAATACAATCAAACAAAAACCAGCAAGGATAAAACCAACAAGAGGACAACCTCCATTCAAAAGAAAGCAGATGATTTAAAAATAAAAAACTAGAACAACTTTAAAGTGGATCAGCAGGGAGATCAAATGATACGGTGTTACATTCTAGCCTAACTACATCTGCCATCATCGACTTTATAATGCTCTCTGTCTGATAGCAAGGCTATCCGCATCACCTCAACTATCATTAGAGGGGACTCATCAGAGGCTTCATCCACGGAGATTCTATAAGTTCATTAATTTCATGGCTTCCTCGCTGTTTGTTAGAAATGATTGTCTTCCCTTGTGGGTATGTACCACTGTGTCATTATCCATTCTTCTACTGATGGGCACTTGGGCCACTAATAGCTTCTTGTTCTTGTGAACGGTGCTGCAGTGAATACGGGAGAATACAGGTCTGTCCCTGCTCTGCCTCTGACTTCTTGGGGGGAGGGGGGGGGTTGCCAAGCAAAGGAGTTCCTGGGCTGCTTAGTCTTTCTCTTCCCACTTGTTGTTGCTGTGAGATGCCAGCCAGCCAGCTCTGACCCATTGTGACCCTTGGCACACCAGAATGAAAGCCTGTCTGGTCCTGCACTATTGTCACAATTGTTCCTATGTCAAAGCACATGGATGCAGTCACTTTTCAATTCATCTGATCGACGATCTTCCTCTTTTCCATTGCCCCTCCACTTGACCATCCATGATGTCCTTCTCTACTGACTGGTCTCTTCCTCCAAAGTATATAAGATGAAGTCTTGCCATCCTTGCCTCTAAGGAGCTCTCTGCTCTTACTTCTTCCAAACATATGGGTTTGTGCTTTTAGCAGTCCATAGTACTTTCCCATATTCTTCTCCAGCCCCACAATCCAATTGCATGGATCCTTCTATGGTCTTTCTTATTCAGTGTCCACGTTCACATGCACGTGCTGCAATAGAAAATATCATGACTTGGGCCAGGGACACCTTAGTGCTCAAAGTAACATCCTTTCTCTTCAATAGTCTAAAGAGGTCTTGTGCAACAGATTTACCCAATGTCTTTTGATCTCTTCACTGCTGCTTCAACCACTTGTCTGTCCATTTGTCGTATTGTGTTGGCTTGTGTGTTGCTGTGATGCTGGAAGCCATGTCACTGATATTTTGAATGCCACCACGGTCACCCAAAGTGAACAGGTTTCAGTGGAGCCTCCAAACCAAGAGCAGACAATGAAGAAGAACTCGGCTCCCCACTTTGGAATAAAGAGCCCCTAAAAACATTTTGCATTGCTTTGAAGCATTTTCAAATAACCAGTTGTTTTAGGTATTGCCTTATCGCTTTCCACATAGTGGTACATATGTATAAACCCACCAGCAGTGTATGATTTCCAATCTCTTCTATACATTGTCTCTTCATTAAACACTGTGACAGTTATATAATCACTCGTCAATTTAAGGATTAAAAATGTAGGGGTGGAGTCTAGCCAATCAGATCATAGAAAATGAGGCCTCTGTGTGGACGTGGGTATTTCCTCTGGATATTTCCTCCTTGGAGGCAGAAGAGACTGTCTCTCACTGATTCGCTCCCTGGGAGATGTTGCAGCTGACAAAACACATGGAACTACCCTAGTGCCCTGAGTTGGACAAGCCACATGGATGCAACCAGACCACTGAAACCAGAAAAGCCAGAGCGAGACCCCTGACAGGACTGAGATGCTTACAATACCACTGGATCCAAAGACTTTCTACTCGCTGGCTTGTGATCATCCTGCATTTGGCTTTCCTGCATGTGTTTCGTGAGTCTGAAGAGGATTTTATAGATTGATATTGGACATAGGGGCTAATATCAGACTTGTGGGTTTGGACTGAAGTGAGTTGGGATGCTTTCTCAATGTTCAATTCCTCTTGTGTACAAACCTCCCATATATATATATATATATATATATATATATATATATATATATATATATGAATTTGTTTCTCTAGTCTGCCCAGACTTCACAAACACTCTTCAAAATTCTAAACTGAGTATACCTAAGAATTGATCATAGACATAGATTGCTGTAAAAATCCTGGCTGCTGGGGTGGGGGTGGGGGAAATGAGGAGCTGACACCAGGGGCTCAGTAGAAAGCATATGTTTTGAGAATGATGGTGGCAACAGATGTACACATGCACTTGACAGAATGGGTGTCTGTATGGATTGTGATAAGAGCTGTACAAGCCCCCAATAATTTTTTTAATCCTGCCTATATCTAGTTATTCCTATTCCCTTCAGTCCTGTCTAAAACTATGTCTAAATGCTATGCTGCTGTATAATTAATTGACATTCATGCATGACATTTTACTAAAGAAAACATTTTTTAAAACATGTAATTTAATCAAAACAACCCCCAAGGCACTATGTGTCTCTGTCTCACTGGGGAGCTGCATTCAAAGGAAACTTCATAGCTCTGATTTCATACATTTTAGGTAAATAATATCCTAATATTTACTGTAGCATTTTAAAATAAGTCAATCATAGGTTTTATACAGGTAACCAGTCAGAAAATTCTTTAGAAGTTAGTTTCAGATCTCACTTTTTATCCCCAAACCCACATTGACTACAGCTAAGAACACTTCTCCTCTCTCTCTCTCATTTTTGAGGTGGCTTTTCCAAAATTCCATCCTCTCAGTTCATTTGCCTGTAAGCATCTTCTTTGGCTTCCCCATCAGGTATGACCACTAGGACACAGATATCCCACTCGCTGGCCATATGGCTGGAGAACTTTGTAAGCACAAATCACCTGACCCTTTCTCTATTCCCTCCAAGGGAAAGTTGCGCTTTTCCAGAAGTCCTCTGATATTTCTCTCAAATTGATTTCTTAGATAAGGCCTGATGAAAACAATGCTTCCTTTCATTTGGGTGAGAAACACGTGATCTGCTCTGGTGTCTGTGCCAAAGACAGATATCTAACCCTTTGACCTTTCAGTCTGTCATAGTCTAAGTGAGATGATCATCACCAGTAATACAGACCACTACTCAGAAGAAAGTGATTTGCTCCCTTGGGGAGTGAGCCCAAGAGGAAAGACACAGCAAAAGTCCCACCAGTGGAAAAACCAGTGGTGAATGACATTTACTCAATGTTTCTCTCAAGGAATAGTTTGTCAATTCAGGAGAACATTAAGATTTTTTCCCCCTTTAAAAAGAAAGAAAAAGCAGAAATATATTTATCTTGCAGAGACAGAAAGAATCTCATTAAATCAAGAAAATATGGTAACTCTGTGACTGAAGTCACGAGGACAAAGCAAAAAAAAAAGTATAAAAATCAGTCAGATTCTTTTCTATATGAAATCCAGGCTGCAAGTCATTAAGTCCTATAAATTTAAGTCCTCAAAAATTCAGGTCTGTTTTACAGAATCTGGAATAATTATACAAAATTGTTGGATAAATTCTAGCCAAGACTAAGTCCATCAATTTTCAATGTCACTGCCCACAGCACAAAGAAAAAGGGAAGAGCGGAAAACTTGCAAAGTGCACACACTACTTCTTGAAGTTTAAGTCTCCTTTCTTACCCAGAGCAGACTGGTGGTGTAGTAAGTTACAAGTTGGGTTGTTAACCATAAGATTAGCAATTCAAAGTCACCTTTGGGAAAGATGAGACTTGCTACTGCCAAGAAGATGAACAACCCCAGAAACCCACAGAGGCAGCTCTGCTCTGTCTTCTAGGGCACTGGGTCACTCTAGGGAAACAACTGGAAAGCAGTGAGTGTTTGGGGAACCAGGGCTTCCAATCACCTCATTCTGGTTCAAGGCCTTTCTAAGAATTTCTATTAGAAATAGAATCAAATAGACTGACTCAGAAAGTGCCTTCTAGAAAGAGTAGACCGGGTCTAATTTATAAATGATGCTCTGACATCCCTTGTAAAGGGATGCACCCAAGAACTAAGAGAGAGAAGTCACGTGTGAGGACAGCAAATGAACTGCTACATATTTGGTAAACCAGCCTGCCCCCAGAGCTGCTCACACAGAACTAAACAAGAAAATCAATCTCCTTTGAGTCAACTTAAAATTCTGGAATGTCTTCCTTTAACTCCTCAATGATATCTAAATAAATGTGCTTGGTAAAAATAAATAAATATTCAAGTCATTAGGATATCTCTACTACCAGAATCCTGAATTATTCACATTACTCACCTTATGGGCTCATCCTGGACCAGCGAGGCCTCCCACTTCCAGGACAACTACTCACTGAGTTATGAATGTTGGCAAGTAGAAGCTTCTGTGTTGAAAGAAGTACAACCAGAATACTCCTCAACGCAAGTATGGCAAAATCTCATCTCGCGTGTTTTGGACATGCTGTCAAAAGGAGTCAACCCCTGGATAAAGGCATCATGGTTAGATGTAGACTACACGGTCAATGAAGACGATGGTGACCACTCAACAAGATGAATTTACCTAGTGGCTCCCATGAGTTCAACAATAGGCACAAACATAACATCTGCAAGGTACAGAACCAGAAAGCAGGAAGTGTTTCATTCTGTTGTACACAGGCTCACTAAGTCAAAACTAACTCCACAACAACAGAACAAGGGATGAAACAGCCTTTGCCCAGCATCTTCAGATTCTATCACTATTTCTCATGTCGGAGAACTCATAACATAGAACAGTCTGTCCTCCTTGTTAAGCATTGCTACCTTCCAATCCTTAGGGCTTTGAGGGTGAAATACAAGGAAAGAGTGAGAGTAAAAGTGATGAGAATGTGAAGAGTAAGATGTTGGCAATAAAGGCTCTTATCAGTCTTAAGGGTTTGCAGAACTCAAAGAGGTGGTACAAGTGAGAGATGTCCTTCTGAATGAGCTTTTGAATAGCTCTGCCTCTAGCCCCTCACATACGGAGTAAACCCCAATCAGGGGAAATATAGAAAATGAGGTTAAGAGGTTGGTTTCTAGGCATAGAAAATCTGATGCTTAAATCTCAATTTCCCACTTATAATTTAGCCTTACCTTCCTAAACTCAGTTGTCCTATCTCTAAAATGGGTTATTGGAAAGATTAAAGAAAATAATTGACATATAATGCTAAGTACCAAAACAACCAAACTCATTGCCATCGAGTCAAGGCTGATTGACATCAATCCCCTGAGGGTTTCCGAGGCTCTCGCTGTTTACAGGAGTGGAAAGCCCACACTTTCTCCCACAGAGCTACTGGTAGTTTCAAACTGCAGACCGTGTGGATCGCATCCCAACACATAACCACTACACCACCAGGGCTCCGAACCACTGTGTCTGCCTGGCATATAATGAGCACGCAATAAGATAGTGTTATAGGTGGCATAACAATGGTTACATTGACTAAAAGCTGCCGGAAATTCTGACTGGATTCAGAAGGGGAGGTGGAAGATATCATTGCTGGTAACAGCTAACTCTTGGCTCAATGCACAGAATACCAAAAAGATGTTTATGTGTGTGTGTTGTTGTTGTTGTTTTGCTTTATTACTATGGCAAAGCATTTGACTGTGTGGATCATAATAATCCATGAGAAACCTTGAGAGGAATGAGAATTCTTGAACACTTCATTGTTGCAATTCAGAGCTTGTTGTACATGGATCCAGAGGCAGTCATGCAAACAGAACAAAAGAATAGTGCACGGTTTAAAATCAAGAAAGGTGGCTGAGCCCTGGTGGCGTAGTGAACCGGCCCGCTAGCTTGTCAGTTCAAATCCAGCAGCAGTTCTCCAGGAGCAAGACTGGGCCTCCCACTCCCACCAGAGGGCAGTAATGCCAAAAAAAAAAGTAAAAGAAAAATCAAGAAAGGGGTACCTCAAGGTTGTATCCTCTCACCATGCTTATTCGATCTGTTTGCTGAGCAAGTCATCAGGGAAACTGGATTCCATGAAGATGAGTATGGCATCAGGATTGGAGGAAGGTTTATTAACAACCCGTGATGTGTGGATGAAACAACCTTGCAGGATGTAAGTGAGGAGAATTTAGTGCACTTGCTGATGAAGATTAAGGATTGAAGCCTTCAGTATCGATTAACAATATGATTCAATTTAAAGAACACCAAAATCCTCACAACTGGACCATTTACCATGATAAACTGAGAAGGTCTTGAAGATGTCAAGAAGCTTGTCTTACTTGGATCCACATTCAGTGCTCATGGAAGCAGCAGTCAAGAAATCTGCTATACAAGACCTCAACAGAGCAGTGAAAAAGCAAGGATGTGACTTTGAGGACGAAGGTGCGCCTGATCCAGACCATGGTATTTTCAACTGCTTCATATGCATCTGAAAGTTGGGCATTGAACAAGGAAGACCATGAAAGAATCTATGCATTTTAACTGTGGTGCTGGAGAAGAATACTGAACGATGTACCGCAGACTGCTGCAAAGACAAACCTATCTGTCTCGGAAGACCTACAACCAGAGTCCTCCATAGAGGCAAGGATGACAAGACTTAGTCTTACCTTCTTTGGACATGTTATCAGGAGAGACCAGTGCCCGGAGAAGCACAGTGGAGAAGTCATTTGCTTGTGTAGGCAACATCAATAGCAAAAACTCTGTGGGTAGATTGGAAGACCCTCAAGGAGATGGATTAACCCAGTGGCTACAGCAATGGACCTCAGGCATCCGAACAACCATGAGGATGGTGCAGGATGGGACAGTGGTGAGTTTTTTGGTTTGTTTTCCTGTTGTCATCGGTTCTCTGTGGGTCGGTCTCAACCCGTTGTACCTAACAAGAACAACATGTGATAGAGCGAGGTATATGTTGGGCTGCTCATCACAAGACCAGCAGTTTGAAGCCACTTCTCAGGAGAATGGTGAGGCTTTCGACTCCTGTAAAGAGTTAGTCTCAGGAACCCGCATGGGCAGTTCTATTCTGTCCTGTAGGGTAGACCCGATGGCAGTGAGTTTGCGTTTTCTGACTGTGACCCACACACTCACTTACATGTTTTCTGGCCCTGCTTACTACAACAGTTAAGAGCTGTTCTTCAGAAACTGTCCTTAGGCTCAGGACGAGCTGCTGCATTTGCTATGGATGTTGGCTACACGAGCACATGATTTCTCTTCCAAACCACCTCTCCCTATACCGCACACACGACAAGCCAAAGTCAGACCCAGCTGGAAAAGTAGGTAAAATATAAAAATCCATGAGGTCAGCTGTTTTCAATTACAAGCATAACACAATAATCATACCCACCGTCTCCTTTGTAAGGAGGGGAAAATTGCATGTGAAAATGTTACAACATGCAACAATGAGAACGGATTGTTATGCTCCATTTTAACAAAGAGGGAAAAAATGAGAGGGGAGGAGGAGGAGGAAACATATACCCCAACCCTGGGAATTGTGACCCAACCAAGCCAGCATTTGCTGGAATGGAAGTTTGAGATGCCAGTGCACTGCTTGCTTGGAAAAGCCAGCACCATTCTGCAAATTAGGACCAGCTGGAAGATTCCATCGAAAACACAGATCTGGCTACGAAGAGGGAAAATGTTCTGCCGCCCCAAACTGGCTCTGTTGGCCTGCCCGTGGACCGGTGGAAGACACAGGGTGGACCCGTCTGTATCTGCTTTTTTCTGTTATTTATTCCTTTACTTTTCTGTCTGAGTCATCTTTTCAGGGACTGAGGTCCTGGAGTTTGGATCCTGGTGGCACAGTGGGGTGAGCATTGGACTGTCAGTCCAAGAGTTGGCTCTTCAAGCCCACCAGCCACTCTGTGGGAGAAAAAGATGGCGTCCGTTTCTGGAAAGATGGCCAGTCTTAGAAACCTGAAGGAGCAGTTGTGCTCCATCTAATAGGGTCACTGAGTTGGAATCAACACAGTGGGCTTCTCGTGTTGGTACCAGAGTTGAACAGGATGTGTAACACTGATGGTCCTGGAATTCACCGCCCCCCCCCCCCACACACACACCCTCTTTTCAGTTAGTTCAGCATTAACTAGAAGGGGGATCGCTGGAGTAAGAGCTTAGCTTCCATATCAAGCTAACCTGGGATCCAGCTCTGGCAGTGGTCTGCAGCCCTGGGAAGCTTACTTAACTTTTCTGAGACTATAGATCAAAGATCAAATGCACATCAGTTTGTTCTTCACAGATAGCATGCACTCAACAAACCCTAGCTAAAATGATTCTCATTTCCTCATCTAAGTATGTCTAGGTTTGTTTGTCCATCTAATAAGCAATAGAAGCAAAATGCAACATTTGAAAGCTGTCCCCGTCCCACACTTGCGACGCTTGCATCTAAACTTTCACACTGCTCTGCTGTGGACTGCATTGTGTCCACCACCACCCCACCCCCGGGCCCCACATGCTATAAATCCTAACCTCTTGCCATTCCATTTGGACATGTGTTCTCTTTGTTATCGTAATGAAGCCAGGTGAGTGGAGGGTTCATCTCTCTGGAGATAAAAAATGAACAAAGGAGCAGAGAAGAGATATGGTAAGAGAGAAGCCACGCCTCCTGGAGAGCTCCAGGGAACCGGGAGGTACAAGCTGACTTGCAGCGGACCTTCCTCCGGGGCTCCCTGAGCCAGGCTGGGGCTGGAGCTGGAGCACTCCGCAGGGACTTGTCACCTCCTACCTTGGGGGAAAATACACTTCGATCCAAGCCACCTACTTGAGATATTTCTATTACCGCAGCACTAGATAACCAAGATACCTGCCATTGGGCGTATCAGCTCCTAACTAATGGCTCTCAGAAACCTCCACAAATCTATATTCCTACTACAGAGGCAGAAGGTGGCTGAGGCCAGGGCTTCTCTGGGAATGAAAAGTTCCTTCCCTGTGATCTCAGACAGCTGGCCAAGTGTGACTCAGAGAGCTCTGCTCACCCTCTGAACCCAGGGATGTTTGGGACCCTGTTCTGCTCCTACCACCACGCAAATGCTAAAATTTATTCACAGCCGATATACAATCAGAAGCAATCAGTCGAAATTCAAAGAAGCCATATTGCTCTATTTTCACTTTTTTTTCATGAAAAATTACCAGTGTTCTTAGGACTGATGGAAGCAGTCAGCAAACAGTGTTATAAGCAGGTTCTTCCAAGAAGCCCCAGCGGGCCTCATTGCACTTCCCCTCCCTCTGAAGTGATCTCCATGCCAGTTCTGAATAATTTTGGAGACTTTCAGTTATAGAAATGACCCACCCAAAGGCTCAGATGGGGACTAGCCCTAAGGATTTCACGTAGTGTCTTGGGTTGAATATTTTGAGGCTCTGTGGAAATTCAAAAGGCACACTGGTGGTGCAGCAGTGAAGTGCTCAGCTGCCAGCTCACAGGCCAGGGGCTTGAATGCTGTGGCAGTCTGCTTCTGGAGACTGGCACAGCCTTGGAAAACCTATGTAGCAGACTGCCGTGTCTTCTAGGGTAACTCTGAATCAAAACCGAATCCAGAACAATGGGGTTGGGCTTCTGTACATTAACCTCATGCAGTGGCTCGGTGAGAAACAGATCTGACCATCAGAGCCCAGGAAACCGCCAGCCTGGAAAACTCGAAGAGACTGCTCTATTCAGTCAGATGGGGTTTCCAGGAAGCTTCAAAGCCCCTCAGGGACACTTAACAACAACATACAACTTCAACAACTACCTGATGGGAAGGATGCAAAATGACCCAAACCTGGCTCCTGGTTCCACAGCCTGCATTCTAGCGTGAAAAGCACAAATTAACTCCTATCCCCACAGGCAGAAAGGCCAGGTAACCTTCTGAAACGTCAGCCAACAGAGAGACCCTGTAGTCCCAGCAGTCCGATCCTTCTGTGCACAGGGTTGTTTGCGTCTGGGGCCAACGTAACATCTAGCAAGAACAACATGCAACCATTTTTGATTGTTTAGGGCTTAAAAAAAAACTTCTCCAGAAATTGTCCTCAATTCTCTGACTCTTACTCTCTTCTCTACTTAAGAATGATTCTTCTCTTGCCACCACATCTTGCTCTTCAGTGTCTGAACCCTCTATGCTGCAGCAAACGCTTTGTTTGCTCCTCTGTTGTTTGGGTTTTTAGTATATGTGCTGCCGAAGTGAGCACTGTTGTTTGGGTTTTTAACCAATTCCTCCAGAAGTGTGTGGGTACAGGGTCTTTGTCTCTCTCTGTGTCTCTCTCTCTCTCTCTCTGTCTCTCTCTCTCTCTCTCTCTCTCTCTCTCTCTCTCTCTCTCTCTCGTGTGCGTGTGTGTGTGTGTGTGTGTGTGTAAGGAATGGGAAACATTTCTTCAGTAATGGGTATAGGTACAACACTGAGTAGTTTTCCAGAAATACCTCCCCTTCCCTGAGGTCAGAATTGTCTCTCACCTCAGTCCCTGTCAAAAAACAAGAACCTCCACCCTACTACACATCTGCTCGCACGATTCCTTAGGTTTTGGGAGCTATCAGCCTGGTTTCATGAGATCTTGGCATTGGAGAAAAGCTGCTAAGGATACTCTCAACTCTCTCGCGTAGGAAGGTTGGTCTCATCTACCTGTGTGCCTCGGGAAAGGTACATGCCAGCTGAAATAAGGCAGAAGAGGACCGGGGGAGAAACAGGCAAGCTTATGCTGCCAGCCTAGAGGACAGTGCCCATGGAGAAGGGGTGAGGGAGGAACAGCACAGTTGGCCAGCCCAGAACCAAGAGCTGAGCTGTGATCGCCCTTTATCAAACACAGCAGGTGCTCTGCCTGCCACACATCCTCACAACCACCGTTGGCAGTCTACACTGGCTAATATTGTGTATGTGAACAGATCTCCCCCCACCCCCACCCCCATGCTAGCTGCTGCCCTTACCAGGGAGGCTTTCTTAACAAGACATACCCTGTACTTTTGGGTCCAAAGGTTTGAACCCACCCAGAGGAGCCTTAGAAGATCATCCTCATCTTCTGTTCCCCAAAGGTCACAGCCTTGCAATTCCCCTCTACAGAGCTGTTCCGTGCCACACCCTGGATCCCCACCCATCTGAACCCACTCCGTGGCAGCTGACAGCACTTCCCCTGACAAGCACTGATGAGGCCACGAGATTCCCCAAAGACTCCAGAAACCATACTCCAAACCAGGCAGCTCTCAGTAAGGAGAGCCTCAATGGTCCAGATGAGAAACAAGGTTGTCTTGGTCTCAGAGAGCCCAGAGAGAGAGAGCCAGTCAATGTCCTGATCAATTGTGGAGGCTGAATAGCAGGACTTAAAATTGGATTGGACGAAAACATAAAAGTAAGGAAGTCATCAAGAATGTCTCTCAGATGCTGCAATTTAGCTTGTGGACGGATGATAGGCCATTGACTAAGATGGAGAGGAAATGAAGAAGGACTAGTTAAGCTTATTAAATTTGGAAAACCTAGGAGGCACCCAAGAGGAGCCCTGGTGACGTGGTGGGTGACTCTCCTCTTGGGTTACGAGCCATAATGTCAGCAGTTGGAGAGACTACCGGAGAAAGCCGAGGCTTTCAACTCCTGTAAAGTGTGACCATCTCAGAAATGCACAGGGCTACTTTGACCCTGTCCCATAGGATCCTTTTGCATTGGAATGACCTTGACCACAGTAAGAGTTTGGGAGAGAGCACCCAAATGACTTGTCAAGTTGGTTATATGAGTCGAGATCTTTCCCAAGTCAATCTTCCTTATTACTGCTCAGACAAGACCAGGAAGTGGAAGGAGCTGAAAGTCATTTTGTTCCTTGGGAATGGGAAACATAATGCAGCCTCAGCAAGGTAGGTGTGTGTGTGTGTGTGTGTGTGTGTGTGTGCGCGCGCGCAGTTGTACTTTGCTCCACTTTTTATTCCTCGTTTGATAGACATATATTATACCTGAGAAAAATGAGCCTTGGCAGTGTTATCAGGAACTCATGGGCCTACTAATTACAAGCTCAGTGGTTCAAATGCACGAGCCACTCCAAGGGAGAAAGTTAAAGATATCTACGTCTGTGAAGATTTGTAAAGCCCCTGAAGCCCTAAACAGAGTTTCCATGAGTCAGAATTAACTCTATGGTTCTATATGTCAGGAGTCTACTGGGTAACAGATGAAGAGTATCAAATAAAACAGACACAGACCTGTCCTTAGGAATCTTCGATCTAGTATTTTTATAATAATAATTTAAAGGAACAGTGGATAGGTTCCAGCATCAAATAGACTTAGAATCAAATTCTTATTGGTTAAGAGCCAAATTGTCCATTCATTAGCTATAAAAACTTGAAAGGGTTTTCTTGTTTGCTTGTTATTTTTAACTTCTCTGCATTCTTGGCTTCCTCTATACTCTGGTGGTAAAGATCCTCATTTGATAGACCAGTGAGCATTAATTATCATAAGCATGTGTAGCACTTAGCATAGTGTCTAGCACATAGCAAACATTTGATGGACACTAGCTATTCTTCGAGGAGCTATGGAAATCATGGAAGGTGTCTCTGTCTAGAAAGAGCAATGGTGAGGAACTGAGCAGAGAGGGCCTGGCAGTTCTAGGAACACAGCTCAGAGAGAAGGTCTGGATGGCAGTCAGTGCAGTGGAGAGGGGCTTGTACGCAGGCAGGTTGTGTACGCCCATTCCCACTCATTGTACTTGTTTAAGTACTTCTCAGTCCATCCTTCCCATGCCCAGCACATATCTTGTCTCCAGACACATCCTTCCCAATCTGTGAAAACTCTGCTTTAAGAAGTGATGACAGGGTGTGAAGGCAGTTCAAGCAGGAGCTGAAAACATCTGCTTTGTTAAATGGACGATTGTCTTTTGACATTTGAGGAGATGGATTTGCTGTGAAGCACGCCAGTGTATGGACAGGCAGGAGGAAACCCAGGGCACCCTGGCTCCTTTATCCCCGGCTTTCCAGAAACATGCCTTTCCAGCATCCAAAACCCAAAGAGACTCAGTCTCCTGAGGCAAAGGGCAACCCTTCTGGGCAATCTGTTTTCATCACTGCCTACTCAGACTCCCCCTACAGCAAAGTCCCTAACTGCTTCATCTTCCCTGTGCTTCTCTCCCCCTGCAGCAGCCAAAGAGATAAGCCACCTCTATGCCAAACCCTGCACAAAACCATGTCAGGCCGTCCCCACGGTTCTAAGACGAACTGACTGTACAGGCTTAGCAGTGGCCATGGAAGACCAGGGCTGGCTAAGTGAAGCCAGCTGCTGGCATTGATATAACATAGCTGGCACGGGCTCTACTGCCAGCTCAGGCCCGTGGCTAACCCATGGAGCAGAGCGTGTATGCCTTACAAGAGGACTGGGTTTCATAAAAGAAAATGGAACCGCACAAACACAAGGAACATCTGATATGGTATGAAAATGTCTAATTCTGAGCCAGACAAGAAAACCTGGAAACAAGAGTTCAGTTGCCTTGGGCCCAGAGTAAGAAAAAGCATTGCAGCACAATTGGCAGAATCAGTGTGACCATTTCATCAACTGGATTTCCAGCCCCAGGATAGTAAGAGAGGCCTGGTTTCTGGGACTCCATTACGGTGTGTCAAGACATTGTAAGTGAGAATGAAAATTTGGAGAATATCATCACTGATTAAAAGAGCATTTCAATTAACTTGTGAGGGGGAACAGTATGTGTTACACCTCATAATGACAGAAGCGTTCTTTTCAGATGATGTAGCCCTCTCAGTTCACGGAACAGGGATATAACATTGCTAAGGTCAACACAATCTTAAGTGGAACAAACATTTTCTAGAAGAAAAAGGAACCTTTCTTGGCATTCCTTTGTCTATCAGTAAAAGTGGATTTCTCTTACAATAGGAAAAATAGACACCCACTTTTTTATTCTTCACATTTCCTTGAAGTACCAGAAAAACAGATTTTAAAACAACTTAAAGACAGTGGTCCCAGCATTCTGACTCTTCCTATGTATATGTGTTGTTGTCATTGTCACGGTTAGGTGCCTTGAGTCCATTTCAACTAAGCAACCCCACATACAATCAAACTCTGCCCCACAATTGTCATATTTGAGACCAATTTTGCAGCCATTGTGTCAGTCCATCTTTTTTTTTTCAATGATTTTATTGGAGGCTCTTACAGCTCTTATAATATTCCATACATCATTTCTATCAAGCATATTTGTATACATGTTGCCATCTTTATGTCCAAATATTTTCTACTTGAGCCCTTGGTATGAGCTCCTTTTTCCCCCTCCATTTTTTTTATAAATCATTTTATTGGGCGCTCATACAACTCCCATCACGATCAATACATATGTCAATTGTAGGCAGACCACATTTGCACACTTGTTGCCACCATCATTCTCAAAACATCCTCCCTCCACTTAGGCCCCCAGTACCAGCTCCCCATGTTTTCCCTACCTCTCCACTCCTCCTCCCCAATGAACTCTTAATAATTTACAAGTTGTTATTACTTTATCCTATCATACACTGTCCGGTGTGTCTCTTCAGTCACATCTCTGTTGTCTGTACTCCAGGGAGGAGAGTATATGTAGATCCCTGAAATTGGTTCCCCCCATTCTATTCCACCATCCCTCCACTCTTCCAGTATCACCACTCCCACCACTGGTCCTAAAGGGATCATCTGTCCCGATTTCCCCATGTTTCTGGCCCCAGTGTATATCCCCTCGTCTACCTGGATTTTTCAGGTGGGATCATGATGGTGAGAGGAAGCATTTGAGAACTAAAAGAGAGTTGCATATTTCATTGTTACTACACTGTGCTTTGACTGGCTCATCTCCTCCCTGCAACCCCTCTCTCAAGGGAGGTTGCTTCACCTTTTGATGAGCTTTGGGTTCCCAATATTCACTCCCCCTTATTTACAAAGATATAATTTTTAGTTCTCTGATGCCTGATACTGGATCCCTTCGACACCTCGTGGTCACACAAGTTCTCTTACTGAGCTACTTTACTAGTTACCAGGCCCAGTCACACCCTGCCCAAACTCATCCACAAAACATGTCCAAAGTCTGAGAGCTGAAGTCGCACCATCCTTCCTTCTAAAGAGGCTGCAAACCCACTGCCATCAAGCCCACTCCTGTGACTACAGGACAGATGAGCAGGTTCTATGGGACCAGAATGTCTCACCTTTCTCTGAGATGAAAAGCAAAGAGATTATGCTTTGGGGAGTGGATACTGTGTCAATGGTGATTTAAACAGCAAGCCAGGTGATGAAGTGGAGGGTGGAGAGAGAGCCCAGACTCCTTGCCTTAAGGAACAGATGATGAGGATTTCGGCAGTTCTTTGTGAAGAGAGCAGGGCCTGAAAAATATCGCTGTGCTACAGTTTGGGAGACCCTAAAGCCCCTTCAGTTGGCAGCCTAGGAGAGCACCTGTTACATCGATGATGATAAATGGTGCGTGTGTCTACACAGGTCAAGATACAATTCTACAATCATGCTCTCAATAATCACAATCTGTGAGTCTCCACAAAGGAACAGGATCCATTCTGAGTCTCTCTGGAGGTAGGTAGTTCCGATTCCTCAGGATAGTTTGAGGTCAAAGTTTCTTTAGCTTCTGGGTCAGAGTCTTAACTCCTCTCTGTTGCCCCCCCCCCCCAAAAAAAATGTCTGCCTCTTCCTGGGAGAGAGGAATGAAGATGATAATTCACTCTATTTTATGGAGTCCAAAACCCATTAAACCACACTTTAGGATTAAATCTGCAGGCATTAGGGAAATAGAGAGTGGGACTAAAGATTCACAAATTCTTGGGGGCAAAGCTGAGTCTCATATCCAGAGCAAACTAGAAAAGGTCACTGCCACAGAGTCCATTCTGACCCTGTAAGAAGAACAGAGTCACCCTTTGGGGTTCCCAAGACTTCAGATCTTTCTGAGAGCAGATAGTCTCATCTTTATCCTTCAAAGTGGCTTGTGGGTTCAAACCATTGACCTTAGAGTTAAGCGGTTCAACGTGTGGCCCACTATGCAACCAGAGAACCTTAAAATGTTGATTCTCTTTGAAATAAGTTGGGAAGAAAGCTGAGGATATTTCTAAATGAGTCAATCTCATTAGCCCCACTTGGGGTCACGATGAGCCAGAATCGACTCAGAGGCAGTAGGTTTGGTTGTTGGAATGAGAAGTTGCTAGAATAAACCCCATGTGACAGTAGGAAAGGAGGATCACACCTCTGGTCTCGGGATCTAGAAATGACCAACAAGCATGTTTATTGTGCACTTATTGTCACTTAGCATGTCTATCAGGTTACAAAAGAAAAACAAAAGCCTTCCTGTTTGGAAGAGATTTCCTCCTTATTCCAATAATCCAAGTATTCTGATGCGCAATGCCCAGTAGATGAAGAGCAGCTCTCAGTGAGAGTGCAAGAATATCTATCTTTCAGTATCACACTTGGAGATTCACTCGAGGTTCTCCTGGTGGTTCTGTTGGGCTTCATGTTTTAAATGGTATCCTCTCCTTTGGAAAGGCTTCCCAGCATGGTGCTGTAGGGCTAGGCATTGGGTTGCCAACCATCATGTTAGCCTCAGTGGTTAAACCCCAACACGGATTCTGTGTGAGAGAGCTGGAGCTGTCTGTTCCTATAAAGATTCCGTCTCTGAAATGCTATCCGAAGTCCTGATGGATTCAAATTGACTCCAAGGCAGTGGGTTGGGTTAGGGTTTAGGATTCTTACCTAAGATTATTTATACTCCTTCCTAGGGTCACTCTTACCTATAAGATTGGTAGATCCTGGAGTATAGAAGTCTAGCATGCTCCCTGATCTGGAGGCTCTTCTGCAGGAAAAGCCCAGCTTCCCACACTTCAGTGGAAGCCTCTGAAGTGACAACTTAGATTCAGCTTCTTCCTCTGCCGCATCCTTTTCTCCACACTACCTCCCACATGTCATGCCTCCCCCCCAAAAAAAAAACCCCTCTCAGTGTCTGTGTTCCAGGGAACCCCACTTAAACTATAAAGTAACTACAATATTCCAGACACAACACTAACTCCTAGAAGCACAGCTGAATCAAGCAAAGTCTCTGTTTCAAATAACTTGGGCTAAAACAACACAAAAGTATTCAGAAGATAGAAAACAGGAAGGAGTTTTTGGTGGTGGGGTAGGTGTTTCATTGGGCTGTTAACTGTAAGGCCAGCCGTTCAAACCCACCAGCCACTAGTCAGCAGAAAGATGAGGTTTTCTGCTTCCCCAAAGAGTAACCATCTCAGATACCCACAAGAGCAGTTCTACTCTCTCCCGCAAGCTACTAAGAGTCAAAACCGACCCAATGGCAGCGAGTGAGTGAGTGAGTGAGTGAGTGGAAAAGGGGGGGAGGAGCGAGGGGTTTTGCTTGTGTGTAGAGCACTCCATGGGGGCAGTGAGGTTTGAACTCATTTTTTAATGATAAGCCCAATTGATGGAAAAGGCAGAAACCCCAGCAACAGATGGAACAGCATTTGCCAAGGAAGACAGTAAGGCGAGGTCTGGCTTATTTCACATTACAGTCCATCTGTCAGCATGGCTGAAGCACAGAGGGACGTTAGGGGCAGTATGAAGTGTTAGGATGCAAGTCTAGACACAGGGTGGGCTCATGTTACTGGGAAGCAAGAGGGGATGTCAAAGTCCAGCTCCTGGAATCAGACTATTGATCCCACAACGGGCTATCGATGTAGCCATAGATGAAATTGTTTATCCTCTCTAATCCTCGATTTCCTAATAATGAGTATAAGGTTACTAATATATTACCTCACAGAAGTTACTGGGAAATTGGAATGAGGGAACACACACAAAGTCCTGAGGATAGAACTAGGCTCAGAGTAGACATTTAAAAATTGTCTGCCTTTCATAGGTGGTAATGCGTCCTGGTGCTGCAGGGGTTTGACCCAGAGCCTTTTGGATCAAGTCCACCACCCCCTTCTGAGGAGAAAGATGTGGCAGTTGCTTCCATAAAGATGACAGCCATGGAAGCTCTTTGACCAGTTCTACTCTGTGCTCATAGGATTGTGCACCACAAGGTGTTACTCTGGGTTGCATAGAGAAACAAATCCAGGGACAATCATATGTGTATGAGAAAAAGCTATATATAAAGAGTAATTGTGCCAGCAACAATCCCAACTATGTAGAAAGCTTTCCCTCCCCCCAAAAAAAGAATGTACTTCAGAGGACAGCACTGAAGCTACAGCTCAGGGAGAAGAACATGTCTGATCAGTGCACACAGGAGCAAATGAAGGGGGAGGAAGACAAGAGCTCACATCCTGGTCCACCAAACCTTGAGGATGATATTCCCGCTCAGAGCAGCCTGTGCACAGAGAGGACCATAAGACCAGTCCCACCGCCGTGAGACATGCCATCCCTCACTGACCCATAGCACTATGGGGGGACAACACTGCAGACACAGTTTCTGCACAGTGTCCCACAGTGTGGGAATTGTGCCCCATATGACCCCATCACACAGAGGTGAAACACTAAAGTATGCAACAGAATAGCATGGGGAAGAGAGAAACAAAGTCCCCAGGGAATACCAAAAATAGACTTTAGAATCAGGGCATGACACCCCAACAGACTTGACTGGAAAACACTCCTAAAGGTCAACAAACAAACTTGGGACTACTTATAGGCTTTTCTTTTTTGTTGTCATAGATTTTTTTTGCTGTTCTTTTCTTTTCTTGCTTTGTTTTGCTCTGTCTTATTTTTGTGCATATTATTATCTCTGCATGTCTAGCTAGATAAGATAGGCAAGATAAATAATCTGGAGAAAACAACGGGACCAAGGGGACATGGGAGAGAGGGAGGCAGGGAAAAGGAAGTGAGTGTTAACAAACCTGGGGACAAGGGAACAAGTGATCTGAAATTTATGACAAGAAGGGTATAGGAGGACTGGGAGGGCTTGATCAAGGGTAATGTAACTGAGAGAAATTGCTGAAATCCAAATGAAGGCTGGACATGTTAGTGGGACAAGAGGAAATAGAGGATAGAACTAGGAGGCAAAGGGCATTTGTAGAGATCTAAATACAGGCATGTACATATGTAATAAACCTATGTGATGGCAGGGAAATAGATCTATGTGCATATATTTATGGGTTTAGTATTAAGGGAGCAGATGGACATTGGGCCTCTACTCAAGTATCCCTCAACACAAGAACAATTTGTTCTATTCTTGCATATACTCGTGTATGAGCCGAATTTTTCAGCACATTTTTAATGCAGTTTTGGGGGTAAAGTTAGGTGCCTCGGTTGATAGTTGGGTCGGTTTATACTTGAACATATACAGTAACCTGGCATTCCATGATGCTCACGTTCCCAACACAATTGCTGAAGATAAGGCAAGTGCATAAGTAAATGTGGTGAAGAAAGTTGATGATTATTTCAAGAGATACAACATCTGGGATCGTAAAGGCTTGAAGATAAACAAGCAGCCATCTAGCTGAGAAACAGCAAAGCCCACATGGAAGAAACACAACAGCTTCTGTGAGTTTCAAATGGGATCAGGTATTGGGCATCAAAGACTCAGAACAAAAAAGTTTATTACTGTAAATGAGAGGGAGTGCAGAGGGGAGACCCAATGCCCATCTGTAACTAAATGGACATCCCCTTACAGAAGGGTCACAGAGAGAAGACAACCAAGTTAGGGTGCAGTATAGCACTGATGAAACATACAACTTTCCTCTAGTTGTTTAATGCTTCCACCACCACCAGCACCCCACTATTATGACCCAAACTCTACCTTACAAATCTGTCTAGACCAGAACATGTACACGGGTACACATAAGTGCTGGAAACACAGGGAATGCAGGACAGATAAGCCCCTAAGAGTAGCCATACCAGGAGGAAAAGGCGATGGTGGGGAGAGAAAGGAGAAACCTATCACAATGATCCCCTCCCAGGGGGATGGACAACAGAAAAGTGGGTAAAGGGAAACATCAGTGTAAGACATGAAAAAATAATAAAAGTCTATAAATTATCAAGGGTTCATGAGGAAAGTGAGGGAGGGGGAAAATGAGGAGCTAATACCAAGGGCTCAAGTAAAAAGGCAAATGTTTTGAGAATGATTATGGCCACAAATATTTAAATGTACTTGACACAATAGATGTATGTATGGATTATAAGAGTTATGCAAGCCCCCAGTAAAATTATTTAAAAATATATTTGGAAAAAAAAAGAGTTGTATGAGCTCCCAATAAAATGATTTATTAATTTTTTAAAAAAGAGTAATTGTATATTAAGGAAACATCCCAACCCAGTCCAGATCAAGTCCATAAGTATGCTATTAGCCCACATGTCTGAAACCAATCTACAAAATCTTCTTCAGACTCAGGCAACATATGCAATGACGACAAATGCAGGAAGATCACAGGCCAGTGAATAGAAAGCCTTGTGGATCCAGTGGCGGTGCTGGCATCCAAGAGGCTTTTCCAGCTCCAGAGTTTTGGCTCCATGTGTCTATCAGCAGGAAGACAAAGCAGAGAGAATGTGTCTGGCCTGCAACCTGATTGACAGGCTAGACTCCACCCCTTCACTCTTAATAGTCTCAACGTGACACCAGATTATTGCAAGTAGTCTAGGTGGTGTTTTGGGGTTTTTTAATTTATTGGGAGCTCATACATCATTTTTCACAATACATAAATACACATACTGTGCCAAGGCACCTTCACGTGTCTGCTGTGGTAATCACTCTCCAAACATTCGCTTTTCCACTGGAGCCCTTGACACCAGCTTCTCATCTTTCCCCCTCCATCCTTGCTCCTCCCTACCCCATCAACCCTCAATACTTTATAAATGATCATCGTTTTGTCATAACTTACACTGCCCAATGTCTCCCCTCGCTCCCTCCCCCAATGTCTGTTCTCCAGATAGGAGGTTATGTGTAGATCTTTGTGGTTGGCTCCCTCTCTCTACCCCATCTTCCCTCCACTCATCCAGTAACTCCACTCTCACTACTGGCCCCGAGAGGCTCATCTGTCCTGGGTTCCCCATATCTTCAGCTCCCATCTCTACCAGTGTACCTCTTCCAGTCCAGCTGGATTTGTAAGGTAGAATTGGGACCATGATAGTTAGGGGGAGGAAGTCTTCAGGAACTAGAAAAAAGTTCATCACCACCTCACTGCACCTTGACTGGCCCGTCTCCTCCCCACAACTCCCCTGTAAGAGGGTGTCCAATTGCCCACAAGTGGGCTTTGGGTACCCACTTTGCTCTCCCCCTCATTCATAGTAATGTGATTCTTGATGATGCTTGATGTCTGCTCCCTTCAGCACCCCGTGATCACAAAGGCTACTGTGTTTCTTCCATGTGGGCTCTGCTGCTTCTGGGCTAGATGGCTACCTGTTCACCTTCAAGCCTTCACGGTCCCAGATTCTTTATCATTTGGTAGCTAGGCGCCATCGGATTTCCTCCTCTGTCTGCATCTGCTCCCTTTTGTCTTCTGC
The DNA here is from genome assembly GCA_004026705.1 of Nesogale talazaci. Lineage (NCBI taxonomy): Eukaryota > Metazoa > Chordata > Mammalia > Afrosoricida > Tenrecidae > Nesogale > Nesogale talazaci. The sequence goes on along the minus strand of PVJH01005372.1, from coordinate 20,051 downwards.
GAGCTCTAGTGAGGTGTCTCTTGTACCAAGAGGAAGACCAAAACTGGAAAGATACCTTTACAAACGTGCCAGAATGGAAGCCAAGAGGTGGTGACAAACCGAGTGAGAAGGAGGCCTGTTTCTGGGATAGGCCATGAAGCAGCAGCAAGACAGCAGGGAACTTGGCCGGGGACTGCTGGAGAAGACCAGGGCCCTGCAAGCAGGATAGTGTCCCAGGGTGAACTGTTTGTGCCCACACGAGGAAGAAATGTCTCAAGAACTAAGTGGCACTCTGCGTGCTGCCAGGAGACATGCTTTGCACCCATTCCTAAAAATGGATTATGCTTGCTCCCTTCATTCATTCCGAGACTCCATCCTTCAGATTCCGTCTTTATCCGACTCTGCTCCGATGAGCACTCTCCTTACCCTCTTTGTTAGAGTACAAACCCCCCAAGGAGCCCTATTCCAGACATGTATTCTTAGGCACTGGCCAGGATAGTTTCCAAGATACATTTTAACTCTATCACGGGGTAATATAAGACAGGTGTCTGGATGCGTTGGGCTGCTAATCCAATGTCAGTGGGTGGAAAACATCAGTCACTCTGTGGGGAGAAAGACCCGACTTTCTGCTCTGGTGAAGAGCTAGCGTGTCAGAAACCCACAGGGCTGCTCCACCGTGTCTCGTAGGTTTGCTGTGACTTAAAGTGACTGCATGGCAGGAAGAGAGGGAGGGAGGGAGGGGACCTCCGAATCTCAAAATTGAAGTTCTAGGTAAAGCCAAGGACATTGATGGAATCAAGTTTGGGAATTTAAACCAAAAGGAAAAAAAAATAGCAATGCAATTAGTAAAGTTAAAGTACTTCATTAAAACCACAGTGAGATATTCTTATACACCCTCCAGCATGACTAACATTTATAAAAATCGACAACACCAAAGGTTGGCAAGAATTTAGAGGAACTAGCACGCTCACATATTGTTAGTAAAGTTTAAGAAATGTTGAAATCAATTGGAATCATCTCTGACCATCAGTTTCTTATAAAATTAAGTCTATAGTGAACAACAATGAGTATAAGGGGGGAAATTTTCTAAAGGTGATTGTGGTGATGATTGCGCAGCTTTTAAAAAATTATGGTTAAATTATTGAATTGTGTGATAGACGAATTATATGCCAATGAAACTGTTTAATTTTTTTAATTAAGGCTACACAGACCCTCTAACCTAGCCATTCTAATTCTAGATACTTATCCAAGAGAGAGTGAAAGCATGGCGGCAGCATGACTTGTACAAGAGTATTCATTGCCACCTGTTAAAAATAACTGAAAACAACCTAAACCCAACCATGAGGGAACAAGTAAATGCCCAATGGGATGGACTGTACTTCAGCAGTTAAAAGAACAACTGCACACTATTGATCTATACTAATACACCCATGAATCTCAAAAACACCAGTGTGCGTACCAAAGACAAGAAGCACAAAAATGCAACAAGAGAGTGCCGCGTTATTTATTTAACATACATGGTACACGAGAACAGAAAAAACTAATCGATGACAGGAAATAAGCAGAAGAGTGGCTGCTTCTGGAGAAGCAGGACTGTACAAGCAGAGACACGAGGAAACTGTCTGGTGAGGCTGGTGCTTTTCCTCATGGTAGGGGGTTGGGATTCATAGGTATACCCATTTGCCAAAACCCAGCAAACATACACTAAAGATACCAGCTATTTATTGTACCTAAGTTTTAGAATATAAGAAAATACTGCAAGCAAATATTGGTGGGTGGTATTAATAGTGTAGTAATTAGGAGGAGAATTTCTCTGAAATATGTCAAAAATTTAGATAAATGGATAGGCGGATAAATGGACAAATATGTGATGAATATGAAGAGTTGGTTGTTAATGGTTGCATCTGGACAGTGGATTCATAATTATTTCTACCTCCATGCATGTCTTCATTCCCCGCCCGCCCCCTCCCCCCCTCCCCATAATACAATGTTGGGGAAATGCTTCTGTTTTGTTTTGTTTTAAGAGAGATTAATTCCAATCAAAAGAATCGAGAAAGATTAGTCTTAGAGCAGCCATAACCTGTAAATCCGAAAGGGTCAGATGAAGATTCCAAAGCAGAGGCCCTGGAGGGCAGAGTGAGGATGTTCTCCAGATGTTAGTGCCGGGGTGTGGATATGGCAGTCTTACGTTTCTCTCTCTTGCTCAATCAAATATTCAGCAGAGCAACTAAAGTTCTGAATAGTAAGTCCTTGCCTGCGACCACTTCCCTATCAGCTTCCAAACGGAGACCGACCAAACTGTCCGCATACAACCAAATGACATTAGTGCAGGTTGGTGGGCCCCCTTTCCGTCACTGGCCTTTCCGGTGGGGAACAGTTAGTGACCTACACAGGCACAGCGGAGGCCAGGGGGCATCTTCCCCCTTCATCTGGTACAGACAGGCAATGCCACTGTGAAAATAAACAAACGGATCCATGGGGCTGCTGGGCCTGTTTAGCTAATGCCTGGGCTAAGCCCCTTGCCCTCTGATCCCACAATGTTTGTGGAGCCCGTGTTGCCGTCTAGAAACAGGGTCTATTTTTCTATCCCATGGTGCGAGTGACCACAGCTGTCTGTGGCTGATTTATAAGAGGAAGTCACCAGTGGGAGACCCGGGAGGCTCTTATAACCCAATTGCTCTGCTTCCACTTCCCAGTTCCCGAAACTCCAGGGGGTCTGGGGGGTCTGCAAAAAGGTTTATACTTAGTGCAACCTCCCTCTGGAGAGATTGCCAGTCCGGTGATGTTTTCTGCAGCTGATTGGATTTAGAGGCTGTTTGCCACATGCATTTTCCATCCTTCTTCTTCTCCTCAATCGAACTCCAAACCCTCTGCCATTGTGTCCAATCTGACTCAGAGGTTCCTGTAGGATAGACAATTGTCCCCTAGAGCTTCCTAGGCCATCATCTACGGAAACAGACAGTCCTATTTTTCTTCCAGAGCAGGGGGTGAGTTCAAACAGGTCTGGGTAGAACCACTTCTCTACGGCACTGCCAGCAATCCCTGCCGAGCACCATTCACACTCAGAGTGACTCCATGAACAAAACAAATCACTGCTTGGTCTTGCACCATTCCCCAAACAATCGCGATGTTTGAGCGCACCGTTGTCAAACCACTGTGTCAGTCCCTCTCCGTGAGAGTTTTCTTCTTTTTGTTGGCTCTTGACTTTACGAAGACTGCTGCCTCCTGGTAATATGTCCAACATACACACAGGAGATGGAGTCGCAGCCTTGCTTGGAAGGAGGATTCTGACTGCACTTCCTCTGCGACCAATTGGGTTGTTCTCCCGGAAGTTGCCTGTATAGTAAGGTGACCAGACGTGCGCTTTTTAACAATTTGTCCCGCGTCCCACAGCATTTTAAAATTAAATATATTACAATACTATTTTTTGCATTATGTGAACATTTTTGTTGCTACATAGAGACCAAATTTTTAGTCAACATCTCCCCTCCCCCGGTCAATGGTGTCCTGCTTAAAATCTTGTCACTTTACTTACAGTCAATATTCATTGCCAACATAATTAAAAATTGCCAACTCCTTATTGATCTTCCTTATTCAGTGTCCAGCTTCCACATGGATATGAGGCAACCCATAGTATAATGGCTTAGATCAGAAGCAACATTAGTCCTGAAAGTGACATTTTTATTCTTTTACACTTTTTCCCTTTTACACTTTTATAGCAATTTATCCTATCCAATACATCATCTGATTTGTTGACTTGCGTTTCTTTAAATATTTACTATAGATTCATGTAAGACTGGTTTCTTGACAACTTCACTATTTTCTCTATCATATTGTTGTCTATTGGTTTAGTGGTGAGGATTTTGATTTTTCTTTATTTTGAGGTGTAATCTATACTTCAAGTTGTATTCTTTGATCTTCATCAATAAGTTCTTCAAGTCAGTCCTCTTCACAGTCAGAAAACAAGGTTGTGTCTTCTGCATATCAAAGGTCATTAATTCTTCTCAGGTTTTGCATTCTTCTCATAATCTAGCCTCTCATATTATGTGCCAAGCACACAAACAATGTAAGTATGATGAAAGGTTAAAATTCTACCTTATACCTCTCCTGATTTCAAACCAAGATTTACGAAGAAACATATATTCACTGGACAAGCATCTTGGCTCTCTTTATTGACAAGAATCAAAGTAGTGTCAGTGCTAGAAGAAGCGGGGTCCAGCTTCTGCTTCCCAGAGTGTGTGGACCAGTCAAAGGGGCAGATGAATAAATATGCTTTTTAAATGTCAGGTTCCGGGGCTAGGGACTATCTATGTTTTGTTCACAGCTGTTTCCACCACCTAGAACAGTATCTGACTGATGGTTCTGCAACGCAGATTATTAGATCTATGAATACCTAGAGAGAAGGGGGAGATGGAGGAAAGAAGGGGACTCTCCCAGTCCCATGTCAAACACTAGGCAAGAGGAGGCAGGGCAGTTGCCATGTAGGGCGGCCAGCGGATAAGGCCACAGAGAAGAAATGTCCCCAAGTAATGTGCCCGGGAATAACTGCTTGCCACCAAGTTGACTCCAGATCATGATGACCACATATGTGTCAAAGTACAGCTGGGCTCCACAGTGCCTTGGATGGATGATTTTTCATTTTTGGATAAATCATTTTATTGGGGGCTCTTATAGGTCTTATAGAATTCCATACATTGATTAGATCGAGCATGTTTGTTCACATGTTCCCATCGTCATTTTCAAAACATTTTCTTTCTTCTTGAGCCCTTTGTATCAGCTCTTCTTTGTTTTCTCTCCCTCTCCTACCCTACCATCATAGGAACCCTTGATAAATAATAAATTATTTTCATGTATTACCACATCTGCTGTCTTTCTTAATCCATGTTTCTGTTGTTCATACCCCTCAGGGTGAGAGAGCACATGTACAATGACCATTGCATTTGGTTTCCCCTTTTTCCCCCTTCTACCCTGACCTTTCTCCTTCTCATGGTATCACTACTCCCATTACTATTCTTGAGGGGTTATCTGTCCTGGATTCTGTGTATCAAGAGGTCTTATCTGTACCAGGGTACATGCTCCAATCTAGCTGGATTTCTAAGGTAGCACCAAGGTCATGATAGTCAGGGGGAGGAAGCATTAAAGAACCAGAGGAATGTTCTGTGTTTCATAGGTGCTAAACTACGCCCTAGCTGACCCATTCCTTCCTTGTGACCCTTCTATGATAGGCGGTCCAATTGTCTACAGATGGGCTTTGGGTCTCCACTCTGAACCACCTTGTTTGATATGATTGTTTTGGATCTTCTGATGCCTGATATGTGATCCCATTGATACCTTGTGATCACACAGGCTGGTGCGTTTCTTCCATGTGGGCTTGTTGCTTCCCTGCTATCTGGCCAATTGTTTGACCTCAAGTCTTTAAGACCCCAGGCATTATTTTTTTGATAACCAGGCACTATCAGCTTTTTTAATCACATTTACTTATGCACCCATCTTGTCTTCAGTGATCATGTCAAGAACGTGAGCATCACCAAATACCAGGTTTTAGAATAAAGTGTTCTTACATTGAGGGAGGACTTGAGTACAGGTTCAATGTCAGTCTGCTACCTTGATACTTAACATACAAATACGTACATAGACCTATAACCTTAATGTTATATATTGACATATATACATGCCTATACTTATAATCTATATAAATGGTTTTTGCCTCCTAGTTCTTTCCACTATTCCCTCTTACTTTTCTCCTGTCCCACTATGATGCTTGACCTTCATTTGGCTCAATACTTCCTCTCAGTTACATTGCACTTGATCAAACCCCACCAGGCAGCCTATGCCCTCCTTACCATGATTTTAATTTTCTTGTTGTTCTCTTGACCCTGGGTTTGTTGGCTCTCCACTCTTATTCCCCCATCTCCTCCTCTTCCATGTGCCCGCTGGAACTGTCAGTCCCATTGTTTTCTCCTCAGGATTGTAAATAATCCAGCCTATCTTATATACCATATTTTTCAGACCATAAGAGACATGTTTCCCCACCCCCCAAAAGTAGGAGGTAGGGGGTCGAATGAGGGTGTGTCTTCTGCCTGAAGGTGTGGTAGCCCAGAACATTTTAGTATACTGTACTATTTGGTTCCGATTTTTTTTTCATGTTTTCATGCTCTAAAAACTGGGTGTATTTTATGGTCAGGTGTATCTTATGGTTCAAAAAATACAGTAAACAGATATGAAAAAAGGTCATAAATAGTTCCAGGTCTGTTTGGAACCCTTATAAATGTTTTCTAATTGATCTAATGATGTGCCAAGGCCTGTCCCTCAAATCAGAATTCTATTTCTGGAATTCCTGGGGACTTTGCTGCTTTGCTCCTTCCCTTGATTTTCTATTGTGCTCCCTTTCTGTTTTGCACTAGTTTTTTTTTTTTGGGGGGGGGGCGGGTTTCATACCAGGCACAATCCCCACTGGGGCTAGCCCTGAGGTTCTCACTGTCTATTGGCTGCTCCAAGCAATGTTGTCCCCCAGGCTTGGTGGGCCACGATGGGATGTGTCTGTTTGTCTTTCTGTCTGTGTGCGTGCATGTGTGTGTATGTGTGTGTGTGTGTGTGTGTTTCCTCCTGTGTGATAACTAATGAGCTGCCTGTGGGTGGACTCAAACCTCCCACTTTCCAGTTAACAGCATTTAACCATTTGCACCAACCCAGGACTCTCCTCTAGGAATGCAGAGAAAGAATTCTCCCTGTGGGGTGGGTTTTCCATAAGAAGAGGAGTTTATGGTATCAAATTTATAAATACGTTCATCTTCCTTAATAACCTTGATGGATTTGTTATTCAACACAGAAGAGATGCCCTAGTCAACCAGCCATCCAGCTCCCGGCACATGCTGCCAACTTCAGAACAGACTCTGACCAGAGGGATCCCAGAATCAGACTCCCGGCTGTCTGCGGGAGGATGTCGACTTGGATAGCACAGTGCTGGAAAGAGAAGCTGCCTTTATTTCAAAGTGGGTCTGTTAAGACCCTGCCAACTTAGCACAGTGCAGCACACTGACCCCAGACTTCTGATCTATTCAGTGGGCAATTGTCCTATTTCAATGACTGACATGGGCCCCACCCCACCCCCGCCTTCCAGCCTAGCAGTGCTGCAGCTTTCTTCCCAAGGTAGGAGAATATCAGTCTGTTCCATCTCTCCCATCCTGATTCAACTCCAGCAACACACTGTGCTCTCCTGAGGCCTCCTGGTAAGAAGACACTGCTTATCTCCATTCACCTCTGACCCAGCTAAGATGAAACAGCTCCCAGCTGAGCCCGGGTGCCCTCTGTCCCTGAACTAAACCTAAATAAAGTGTGTGTGTGTGTGTGTGTGTGTGTGTGTGTGTGTGTGTGTGTGTGACCAAAAAGGCTCAGACTTGCCGCCCCTTCCCCGAGACATGGCTGCCTCCCTCTCGGCGGGCATCTCTAGCCCAGGGTCTGTTAATGGATGACGCCTCAGGGACCCCTCCAGGTGGCCTCTGGGTTAAAAACTACATCTGGAGGAAGCCGTGCCTCCTAAGAAGATGGAAGGGCTATAAACCCTCAAAGACTGTCGGTTTGATTTATGTGATAATAATAGGGATGTTAATCTCCAAAGGCAAAGCCATTCCCCCCACCAAATTCCAAACCCCTGGGTCCCCGCACCTGACTTAAGGAAAACGGCCTTGCTGCCAACTCCCATGGACAGGGCCCTTCTCACGCTCAATCCCACTTAAGCCTCACCACAATCCAGGGGGCTGTGCGCAGTTAGGGTGCTCAGTTTACAAGTGAGGACCCCGCAGCTCGAAGAGATCAAGTGACAGGCCCCAAGTCACAGCTGATAGCTGCTGAGTTTCAAACTAGCGGTTTCTTAGGGCTAGTGGCTCCACTGAGAGCCATCGTCCTGTGTGACTCCAAAGCCTTTGCTTCTAATCACTGGTACAACCCCGCCTCCACTCCCGGCAGTCACACGTAGGGAAATCACAGAGGTAGAGGATACTGCTCTTGGATATATTTCTTCAGGATACGTTATTTTTAAGGACACATTATTGTTAAACTCCAAACACTACCACCAAGTCCATTCTGACTCATGCAACCCCACAAGACAGGACAGACTGCTCCTGGGAGTTTCTGGGACTGCAACTCTTTGAATAGAAAGCCTCATCATTTTCCCAGAGTGGTTGGTGGTTTCGAACTGCTGACCTTGCAGTAAAGAGCCCAAAGCATAACCCACCGAACCACCACCACCAGGGCTACTTACATGGTATAAGATTCCACAAGTAGAACAATTGTCAATATGTGTGTGTGTATGTGTGTGTAATTGTATTATATATATATATATATATATATATTCCTGAAGCTAGAAAGAAGACTGGTTGCTGACAGGAGCTAGGAAAAGGAGGATGGTGTGCTTATGAAAGGTAGCACCAGCGCGTTTTGGGTTGGAGGGCTGGTCTTGTTTTTTGAAGTGATGGGACTCTTCTCTACCCTGATTGTGGCCACGATTATGTGAATTCTATACGTTTGGGAAAAGTCATAGATCAGAACACCCATTCCCCCCATGAAAAATCCAGTTTTACTTTTTGTTAAAAAATAAAATTAAGGCTGAGTCCACTGCCTGGATTGTATTCCCTGGGTTTCTTCACACATGTAGCTCTGGGGTCCTTTATTCAAATTGCTCCTCTCTTCATTTAGGGGCTGAAGAATTGTTCATGCTGTGTGATCAGCCCTCTGAAGAAATATCATTCACTCAGATTATCGTTAGGTGCCCATGATGTGCCAGGCAACATTAATCAGCACTAAATACTACCAGAGTCATCACTAAACATTAAACAGGTAAGTCTGCTTATATCTTTCCCTGGAATGTGGGGGTTTTTAATTTCCATAGCAAAAATGAAGATAAGTGGTGATAGTTGATGTAAGTTCATATTTAATTTAAATAGAGAAAAATCGGATCTTTTTAGATTGTGTTTTTTGCTTCCTCTCTGCCTGGCCCCCCTCCCCCCTCCCCCCACCCCTATTCTGAATTAATGGTTTACTGGTCAGTGCAATCAGCCAATCAATGGACTCAGGATGAAAGCAAGCAGCTGATTCCAAGGGGCAGACCAGAAATCAGAGATCATAAAAGAGGTCTTTGTAAAAGAGGGTAATTGAGAGAAACATGGCGAAGAGCGCAAGAAGAACCACTCAGAACCTAGACTGTGTCTTATTTGTTTTTATATGCCCGAGGCCTGATTCATGATATGTGCTGGATGAAAGAGCACGTGGATAATGTCTGGCCTTTCCGTGTTGAGACATCTCCTGAGATGCGCCACAGCTGAAGGAAGGGGAATAGTGTACCGCCATTCATAGCGAAGCTTCTTTAACGCATTAAAAAGCAAACCATTGATCTTTCCGAGCTGGGACCGGTCCGGCCCAGCTGTAGCCCTGCTCCTTCGCAGTTCGCATTAGCAGGTGGGCACGGAGACCCAAGCAAAGGTTGCCCCCGAGACGGCTAGAAACCCGGTGGGGAGCCGTGTCCGAAAGGTGCCTCTATGCCGCAGAATGTCGAAGATGCCCAGTGTAAATGTATTTGTCCTCCTTATAAAGATAATCCTAAGCCACTAAGCCCCTGTGGCGTAGTGGTTGTGCGTGGGACTGCGGCCCACTGGGATGGAGGTTCAATTCCAGCAACGGCTCCACAGGAGCAAAGGCTGGACCTCCTACTCCCACCACCAGAGGGCAATGATGCCCCCCAAAAAACAAAAACAAAAGATAATCCTGGACATATTTATGGTAAGAGCATATCCCAGAGAGATTGCGGTGGTGTTCAAGTGGTGGAGCCCAGGCCTGGGCGAGGGACTGGGTGAGGGACTGGCATGGAAGCCTACTGTCCACACTTTGAGTGTGAATATGAGGAAAGGAGGTCCATCACCATCAAGGTTTCCATTATAGTCGACCACTCCTTGTGTGTGTGTTGGGGGTGGGGGGGAAGGTCTGCTGCTACCGTATATGCTGAGGCCATACTGGAGAGACGCCTCTTTGCACACTCCCAGTTGACAGAGCGATGAGGACGTTGGGGACCACCAGCCTTGTGAAATGACTACGATGTGCTGGCCCACTCCCACAGTGAGCCAATGTGCTGAACAAGGCAAGGTAGAATATGCCCAACAGTGCTGGAAGCCTCAGGTGCAAGAGCAGCGGAAATCTGTCTTTGACCGGCATGCTGTCTTCAGCTCATGGGGATTCCACTCAAGGTGATCAGAAAGAAAGGAGGCCAAGGAAGAACTGGGAAAGTTTTGATTTCACCAAACTCTTGCTGGAAGACTTGAAACTGGAAACAAAAACGTGCTTGGTACGCTTTGTTTCTGAGACATTTTTGAAAGGACACATTTCAAATGTCAGCCAGTAAACTTTTCCTGTTTGTGACTTTGACTAATATAAATAAATCTGCCTGGAGAGAGAGAGAGAGAGAGAGAGAGAGAGAGAGAGAGAGAGAGAGAGCAAAACGTTACCTTCATGATTCAGATGAACCTGACTCAACCCATGGGTTTTTTCCAGTCTCCTCATATGCATGTGAAAGCTGGACAATGAATAAGAAGATTGAGAGCTTGTAATCATGATATTGGCAACAAATGTCAGATATATCATGACCTGCCAGAAGGACAAACAAATGAATCTTAGCAGAGGTATAACCAAAATGTTCCTTGGAAGCAAGTGTGTTGGGACTCCATTTCACGTACCTTGGTCCTGTTATCAAGAGGAACCAGACCCCGAGGAGGGCATCATGTTTGAGAAAGTCAAGGATCCATGAAATGAGGAACTTCTCCTGGAGGTGGATTGACAAAATGGCTGTAATGTCGGATGCAGGCCACGAAACAGTTGTGAGGATGATGTGGGACCAGGGAGTGTGCCATCCTGTTGCATATCTTGTCACTATGAATCAGAACCAATCATTGGCCCCTAACATGGTGCACGTTGTCGTTGTCATTCTTGTTAAGTGCTATTGAGTTTGAACTCATAGATACACCAGGAGACAGGGTACAACTGCTGCACAGGGTTTGCTGCGTAGCAAACCTTAAGGGATCATTAGGCACAGAGGCAGTGAATTGCGGAATAGGGCTCTGCCAGCTAAATTCTCTGTAACTCCCACCAAATGACCTTTCCCTGCATTGGTCTGGGGAAGATGGTGAGTGGGGGGTTGGGGGAGGCAGGGGAGATACGAATTGGATTCACCTATGAATAATCATGTACAGCTTCGTTGAATGGCAATCCTGCAGGGTATAAATCGAGTCCTCTGAGGAGTAGGAGACCATCTCACTACAAGCAAGAACCAGGAGTGGACCACATCCTTGGGCCCTAAGATCTCTGTGCAGTGAGCCTCTTGGATCCAGAAAGCAGCTGTGAAATCACAGGAGCAGCAGCAGCGGAAGTCAGAATCTGAAATAGAGTAGTGGGTTCATCATGAACCCTAATCTAAGAACAATTATTTCTTAGGATGTGGCCCCAGGCAATATTTGCCCTCATAAAGTGATTGCTGATGATATGGGTGACACAGCAAAGTGCAGTGAAGAAATAAGATGGTACTCAGATATCAGAAAAAAATAGCTTTGGGGGTCTTAAAGGCTTGTCTTTTTTGAATCTGATGATGATGATGCAGATCTAACTTTAATACAGTTTTTGTGAGACTTATTTAAGCTTCAATGACCAATGACACTTCCTGGTTTCCAAATATATCCTTATATGGTCATGTAAAGGCTTGTCTTAAAGCAAGCAGTCATCTAAGTCAAAGATAAGCTAAGACCTCACGGAATGAGCACACCAGCCTGTGTGATCCAAGGAAATTGTATTAGAGTTTAAATTCTGAGCATCTGGTTTGCAGAAGGCTCCTGATGAAAGTGAAAGCCCAAAATCCATTTGCAGAGTCTCCAGTAGCCTAAGCCTTCCATTGAACTCCCTCAACCATTGACCAAACCAAAACCATATTCACTGCCCTCCAGTCAATGCTGACTCACGGTGACCGCCTTGTGGGTTTCCTAGACTGTAACTATTTGTAGGAGTAGGAAGCCCAGTCTTCCTCTCTCAGAGAAAGGGTGGTTTCAAACTGTCAACCATGTGGATTGTAGCCCAATGCATAACCACTATACCACCAGATCTCCCTTGACTACTGACCAGGGCTGTGAATAGACAGTCCATTGGAAAGTGGATTACTGCAAATACAGCTAGTTTAAAATTTAGCATATTATCACTTTCCCCTTTTTAAAAAAATCATCTTATTGGGGGTTCATACAATTCATTGCAAGCCATACAAAATGTCATGTTTTCCCTTATAATCCATTTTTCATTTGTTCTTATTTCTATTCTGTTTTCTCTTGAATTGAAGCTTTTTCCTGTTTTTGTTTGTTTTCATTTTTGTTTTTCTACATTTTTTCTTTATATGAAAACGAGAGAGACAGTAACTACATTAATAATTTTTGGGGGTTCTGACAGGGGACATTCAGGGAGGTATTAGGGAACTAATAATAATAGGTTCACAAAGAAGAAAATGTCCTTACATTGTGGTGATGTTTGCACAACTCTTTAATGTGTTTAAACCCTCTTTAATATGTTTAAACCATTGAATTGGATAGTGAATTATATTCTAATAAAATTGTTTTTAATGTTTCAATATAATGCTACAAGATCATGTTTCATACATAATGTTTGCCACAAAAATAAAAAGAAACAGATTGGTGGACTTCCCAGTGCACAGGGCAAGTAAAGCTGAGTTCCTTTAGACAAGAGGCTGGCTTGTGGAATGGGGTGCCTCTGGGCACTTAATTGGAGGAGCTGAGCTTGCTGACCCAGAGAGGCAGAGCTGACTGCCTTCACACTGAGGTTTCCTGGAGCGGAGTGCCTCTAGGCCTTTAATTCAGGAGCTGTGTTTGCTGACCCATGGAGGTTGATATGGATGCCTTCATTTGAGGCTTATAGAGAAGAGCTAGGCCCTTTGGGCATTTATTAACAACCCTGAAAGAACTTTGTAACATGTCCTAAAAAACTGTATCCTGAGAATTTCTCACTTGCATTATAACCTGATAACTTCTTTAATAAATCCTATAATCATTAATATTGTTTGGGAGTTTTGTTTGTAGCCACTGCAATGAATATGAGGCCCTAGACATAAAAAGAGAGAATACCAGTTGCGGGGGTCATGTGCTTATGTTAATTTCATGATTGAGATGTAGGGGTGGGGTCTAGCCTATTAATCTGGAGATAGCCATTGAGTAGCCAATGAGGACTCCGTAGGGGCATGGCTTTCTCCTGAGACTTCTGGAGAATATCGCAAAGATGAGAAGCTATCTCCTCAGTTATGGGGAGTTAGTCTCAGAGACAATTAACCATAGACAAGACAAGATGGCAGCATCCCAGGAGCTGGAGGAGCTGGAGGAGAAGTCTCACGGCCTTACCCTGATGGGACCAGACCTCTGAAGCTGAAGAAGCCACATGGAGACCACTGTCAGCGCTAAGTTGCTTCTATCACCACTGGATGCTGTTGATGGACCCTGAGCCCTGGAAGCAAGGAGCCATGGGGAGACCCCTGCCAGCACTGGGATTCTGCACCCAATGACCTGTGACTTCGTGAGTCGGAAGGAGATGTTATAGACTGGTATCTGGCATATGGGCTAATATCAGACTTATGACTTTGAACTGGACTGGGTTTGGACACTTTCTCAGTGTTCCATTCCTTTTGTATATAAACCTTTTCCTTATATCCCTATGCGTGTCTATGTATTTTGTTTCTGTAGTCTACCCGGACTAACACACCAGTTAAGACAACACACCAGATCTCTCTCCCTTGAAATCCTGGGGTCAGTTGGAGCTACTGGGTGAATTAGAACCACCGACCTTTTGATTAGCAGTTGTGCCTTCTGAGTTCCTTACCTCATACTTCAATATCTTAGATACATTCATAAGCTGTTTTAAAAACCTCTTTGAGGGGCTTGTTTTATACCTGCCTCTCACTCCCATAGAGTTGATTCTGACTCATGGTGAGTCTGTGGGGCAGAGTAGGACTACCCTTGAGTTTTCCAAGGCTTGAATAAATCTTCTCAGAACAGACAATCTCACCTCCCTTTCCTGGGACGGGTTCAAGCTACTACCCTCACAGTTAGCAGCCCAATGCATAGCCTACTATAACCCCAGGGCTCTTATACATGTCTAGACGGATCGATATGAATTCTCTCGTTGAATACAACATGCCAGTGAAATGTGTACTGCTCTGTCCATCTTACAGATGAGGAAACTGGGGCAACTGGAGTTAAGTGGTAAATCACAGAGCTAAGAAACCATGACGCCTTCATTCAGATCCCACATCTGACTCCTTAGCATCGTTTCCCTACATCACACTAAAGAAGCCTGTTTCCTTCTGAGTCCTTCTCAAGGTCAAAGATAAAGGGTAAAAACTTTCTTTAAAGAAATAGAGCCCGGCTGAGCCCTGGTGGCACAGTGGTTGTGTGCGGGACTGCAGCCCACAGGGTTGACAGTTCAAATGTAGCAGCCACTCCCGGAGCAAGGCTGGGCTTCCTACTCCCACCAGGGCAATGATGCCACAAAATAAATAAATAAATAAAATAGAGCCCAAACCACTCAAAATAAAGGTGAAGACAATTGTCTCAACTGAACATTCTCAACCTTTTTGTTTAGAATGTTTCAGACCAGCAGGGAAGGCACGTCTTTTCTGCAGACTGTTGTGAAAAAGCACGACATAGAGAAGGCAGAGCCGCGGGGCTGTCAGTTGGCTCAATCACTGGTAGTCTGACCTCAAAAACCTACAGTTGAATCCCTTCTTTGTCCTGCACATTGGCACCTCCACAGAGGAAAGGAGAAATAAATGCCAAATCCAAGATTCAAGGTGGGGATTATTGTGGATTTTAAGCAATTGCACATGGTGGTTGTTTTTGTTTTGTTTTTGAAGATGTGAAGCCTATCAGGAAAGGAAGTAGAAAATACATCAAAAGAATGAATGTCATATTCTTTACATTAGATTCACCGCACTACTCCTCAACTCCTCTAGTCCATTTAATTGGCTATAAAATCAGACAAGATGGAATGATTTGCCTGGAGCATAAATGAACAGAAACATTTTTTGTGTGTGTGTCTTACAGAATGCCTTGTTTCCTAGCTGCTCAAATGGTTTGCAACCAATCTCCAATGTTAAATGCAAGCAGAGGTTTGATTTGGCCTGTCAATGAGCTTGATAGGGAGCTCCCACCTGGCCTGGTAGAGGCAGGACTCAAGTCCAGAAGGGAGCAGGGCATGGGACTCACCCACCTTCGACTTTCTGGGCTCCAGGAGGCAACTAATAAATGTCTACATCAGTGTGCTGGTCTGGGTAGACTAGAGAAACAAATTTATAAGTATGCATATGGATATAAGGGAAAGGTTTATATATAATAGGAATGGACATTGAGAAAATATCCCAACCCAGTCCAGTCCAAGTAGTTCACATGTCCAATACCAGTCTATAAAGACTCCTTCCGACTCACAAAGCACATGCAATGACACTAGGACAATCACAGGTCAGTGGGTGCAGAATCTTACATTAGATTACACCAGCTGCATATCCAGCATATGCATATCTTGCATATCCAGCTGCAGTAGAAGCACCCCAGTGCTGGCAGAGGTCTCCCCATGGCTCCTCATTTCCAGGGCTCAGGGTCCATCAGCAGTATCCATTGGCAGTAGAAGCAGCTCAGTGCTGGCAGGGGTCTCTCTGTGACTTCTCCGGCCCAAGAGGTCTGGTTCCATTAGGGCAAGCCCATGTGGCTTCTCCTCTGGCTCCTCCAGGTTCCAGGACTCAGGATCTATCAGGCCACCATCTTGTCTCGTCAGTAGACCAACTCCAAGAGACTGAGTCTATTGTCTCTCACCTCCATGGGGGAAATATCACGAGATTTTTCCGAATTCTCAGAGAAAACCATGCCCACACAGAGGTCTCATTGCTAGATTCCAACCCTACACTCCCAATCATGAAATTGACACCAAGTGCATGATCGCCACAATCAGAAATGACAATTACCCTCCAAAGGGTCATTTTAAGTTTTCCTCAGAAATATCACTCACTGCTCACATTTTCCCACCCTGAGTCCTCATTTCTTCCTGGCCCTGCGAGGGTTGATGTGGATAGGTAAAGCATTGTCTGGTCCCTTGGACTCAAGGACTACAGTTTTCTTGTTACTATTACAAGAATTTAAAACTCAAAACTGAACACTCTCATTTAAATCCTGGGAAGTTGAAAATAGGGTAAAGACCTCCTATGCTATTTTTCCATATGAATAATATGGGAAGTCATTTGATAGGCTAGGTGCTTAACTAAACATATCACAACAGTAGAATGTCTCCCAAATGAAGTATTAACTGTTGGTTTGTTTAGAGAAATACATCTAGCTAAAATCAAGCTGCAATCACAAAACTTCAAAGCCAAATGCACTGCTTCAGCGATGCCGGGTCTAATCTCACATCAAAAGCAGCTGCATCTTCATAGTCGGCTTATGAAAAGAAAGCCATTCTTTTCAACTACTATGAAGCATGGGGAAACAAGGGTAATATTTCTTTAAAACTTCACAGGAATAAATAGTGTCATGCTGTGGAACACACAGCATTGTGGGGGGGAAAGCTTGAGATATATATATATATATATATTGCCTAGAGACATAAAACACTTGGTGAAATAAAAACAGGTGTATGACCCTAAAGGGACCATCCATTCTCATTTATAAGACTGACAGAAAAGAGATGAGAGAAATGCCAAAGCCAAAATCTGTTCTGGACACTTGGGAATGGGACATAGGAGGAAAATCGGAAAGAAGAAGAAAACCCTAAAACTACTCTAACCAATCCCAATCTCTGAACTCTAAAGAACAGTGGTTCTTCACTATCATGGGAATCATGGGGAGTTGCAGATTCTGGGTCAGTCGGCCTGGGTAGGGCCTGGGAGTCTACATTTCTAGAAAACTCCTGTCTCTGAACCACACTTTGAGTAGAACTTTTGACCTCTGAGCCCCCATACAACCATCCATCACTCTGCCAACAGTTAGCCGCCTAACTGCACCACACTGTGTAGCCCTGAAGGGGTAGGGGCTATTTTCATGTGCTAAATGACCTCCCTGAGAGTCAACACAGCAATAGAAAGCAAAGCAAAATCAGAACTTCAATTGCAAAGATCAGCTCATTAGGAGTGATTTATATGAAAGGCAACTGAAGCAGCATGAACTGCCTTGACATTACCTGCAGTGTTTGATTTCTGAGGAAGGCTGGGCAGGGAGGGGCCCAGTGGGTGGCAGGACAGTGGTGGTACAGTCACTATCAGCTGGGAGAGAGACTGAGGAACCAAAGAGTTTCTACTATAAGCCACTGATGGAGAAATGGGTTCCATGTACTGGGCTTAATGAAGATTTGTGGTCAAAATGAGGAAGTATAGAGGTACTGATTGTAGAGCGAAAGGTGGGATTCCAACCTCCTGGTAATGAACTTTCTGCGGCAGCTCCCTCTTCTCTATGATGGGAAAAAATTATAGGGCACTCTTCCAAGGACAGTCGTGAGAACGATATGGGTTCTTATTTTAAGGTTGGCACAGTTCCTATTCCATAACAGGTACTATGAAATGGAAGCTACCATTACTATGAGACTTGCAATCCACTAATTTAGGTTACCCAGGTATCTACTCCCATCATACATGGATGATCAACTATGAAAATGTGATATTAGGGAAGGTCTTTGTTCAAAATGGTCAATTTAACTGGTAGCCTTCTCTCAGCAAGCAACAACTAGTTTTCAGGGCTGGACTTTACAACAACAAGCCAATGCTTACTGTCAAGGAGCCCTGAGGACACTGCTGAGAAAACTGTGAGCTGCGAATCTCAAAGTTGTCAGTACAAACCCACCAGCCACTCTGTGAGAGGAAGAAGAGGCTATCTGCTCTCATAAAGATTTCTAAGGCCGCAGGAATTGCATGTGAAAGGTTGTTCAGAGTCAGAATCGAGGCGATGGCAATGAGTTTGGCATTTGGTTTATTTAACCCAGTTCCCCACTTAACATAGAGATAATAAAACGAAGCCATCTTCTGAAAAGAAGATATCAAGACTAGATGATTCGAGGGAGAAATTGTTGATTTTTGTTTTCAACCTCTGGTTTAAGGACTATTGCCCTGGCCTAAAATTAATGCAATCAAGAAAAACAACACAGCAATCCTTTTCCCCAGTGATCCCCCAGGTAAAGTTCACACTAACAAATACTAGGGGGGGGGAGGGGGAAACCCTCACTGGCATCAAATAGTTGCTGACTTGTAGGGCCTTTATAGGGCAGACTAGAGCTGCAGGCACCTCCTCTTTCTCCCACTGAGCAAGTGATGGGTCCACACTCAGGTGCCATGGAGGTCAGCCCTCCAACACAAATGTGCTACTTGGCCATTACTAGAAGTCAAAACACCCATGGCTTTGACTTGAATAGGAGTCTGAAGCTTCATAATTATGAATTGGGCTGCTAGCTGCAAGGTTGGCAGTTCAAAGCCACCAGCCACACTCTGGGAAAAAGACAAGGCTTTCCACTCCCATAAAGAGTTAAAGAGAATTACAAAGGTCCAGAACAAAGGGCTCAATTTGAATGAAAATGATGGAAACATATGTACAAATGTGCTTGATACATGGATGGATGGATGGATGGATGGATGGATGGATGGATGGATGGAAATAAGAGCTGTAAGCTATAGGCATGTACTATGTAAATATATTTTTATAACAATAGAGAAATATATCTATGTTCATATATTTATATTTTCAGTATTAAAGTAGCAGACAGACATGGAGCCTCTACAGTGCAAGAACACTTTGTTCTAATAACCCTGCATTCTGTAATGCTCACCTTCCCAACATCATGTTGAAGACAACATGGGTGCATAAGCAAATGTGGTGAAGAAAGCTGATGGTGTCCAGCTATCAAAAGATATAGCATCTGGGGTCTTAAAGGCTTGAAGGTAAACACATGTCAATCTAGCTAAGAAGCAACAAAGTTCACATGGAAGAAGCACACCAATCTGTGTGATCATAAAGTGTCAAGGAGATCAGGTATCGGGCATCAAAGACCCAGAAAAAAATCATAATGATGTGAATGAGAGGGAGGGCATCTGTAGACAATTGGGCATCCCTTCACAGAAAGGTCACAAGGAAAAGACAAACCAATACAGCACTGTTGAAGCATACAAGTTTCCTCTAGTTCAGTGGTTCTCAATCTTCCTAATGCCATGATCATTTAACACATTTCCTCATGTTGTGGTGACCCCCCCAACTACAAATTTATTTTTGTTGCTACTTCATAACTGTGATTTTGCTACTGTTATGAATTGGGTGACTCCTATGAAAGGGTCATTCAACCCCCACAGGTTGAGAATCACTGCTCTCGTTCTTCAATGCCCCCTCCCACCCACCCCCACTGTCATGACCCCAATTGTACCTTCGAATCTAGCTAGACTAGAGCATGTACATTGGTACAGATAAGAGTTCGCATAACAGGGAATCCAGGACAGATTAAACTTCTCAGGACCATTAATGAAAGTAGCAACACCTGGAGGAAAAGGGCAAGGTTTGGAAAGAAAAGGGGGATGAATTACAATGATCTACAAAGAACCCCCTCCCAGAGGGATAGACAACAGAAAAGTGGGTGAAAAACCCATCAATAGGTGAGGTGACATCCTTTTGCAGAGGGGTTACAAGGAGATAAATCAGTTAAGATACAGGGTAGGAGCTATGAAATATGCAACCTTCCTCTAGTTCCCATGCTGTCTCCCACCCACTATCATGACCCCAATTCTACAACATAAATCCAGCTAGACCAGGAGATGTACAGTGAAGTTGGAAAAATGGGAAACTTAGGATAGATGATCCATCAAGACTAGTAATAGGAGTGGTAATACCAGGAGGGTGGAGGGATGGAGGAATAGAAAGGGAGAACCAACTTCAGGGATCTACACGTAGCCTCCTCTCTGGGGCACGGACAACAGGGAAGTGAGTGTTGGGACACATTGTACAGTGTACAGGATGAAAAAAATAATTTGTAAA